>OMKZ01017962.1:0-39175 GCA_900302535.1 Neoniphon sammara | reverse complement strand
TATGCAATAGGAAATGTCAGACTGTTGGAAGTTACATGAAAACAAAAAATTGACACAATTTAGTGCTGATTGTTTAACTTATGCTGATCATTTTACTCATTTTTATATTAATGAGGGAAACATTAATGGCTTGAAACATTTGTAAAAACAATGCCGATATATTGAGGCTTGATTAAACTGCTCTCATGATTCTGGAGGGAATCACACGCTGAACTTCAAGCTCTTTTGAAATAATTCCTGTTTCCATCACTTTTGAATATCTGTGATCTGATCATGAAGGAGCAGCGAAGGTGAACTGACGCCACAACAACCTGCTGTTTAATTCTGCATTACAAGTTACATCCCTTATTTCCTTCTCATTAAGTGGGTCAAACCTGAGCGATGATGGCGATATTTGGTTTAAGCAGTTTGTTGATGGAGAAATATTCCCAAAAGTTCTTGTTAAATTTACAAGATATTTAACAAGGCTCTCTGGATTCTGACTAATTGACTAATATAAGCAGATGATCCTGGGTATCCTTTACCTGAATTTACCGCCAACACAAAACCATTTTATTTTATTTTTGTGTCCATTTAAAACAGCCAAAATATAACAGTGTGTTCACGTCTCAATATAGTCATGTGCCACTTTATCTGACTTAATATCATTACCACTTAGCACAACACATAGCATATTAATATGTTCCCTAACCCCAACTACATTTATCAAGCACTTTTCTTACAAAGTTACTCATTGTTTATACCCATCAGTGGTTTATTTCTGGTGTCCAATTCATTTCCAGTGTCTGTAGGTATTGACTAAAGCAGCAAATGCACAGATGAGGTCACAGAGTGTGCACAATCAGCACCTTGTAGTCTATGACCCCTCACCCCCCACAAACACACACACACACACACACACACACACCATCCCCACCACCACCACTATAGCATTGAATTGACTGACTGGCCTTTGTGCAGCATGTCTGATGCAGATTACAGCCGATAAAAATCCATGCAACTAAAGAAAAATCATGTGAAAGAAAAAAAATGAAATGGAGGAGAATTTGGTTACTGTGAAAGTAAATTGTTTTATTTGTATTACACATTATTCACAGCTTTTGTTGTCGACCTTAAATTGCTTTACAATTTCACCTTTGTTTTTCTTAAGATACTGTAGGCGGTAGAGAGACATGAATATTTTTCAGTCGTCTAATTCTCTAAAATTATCTTGACTCTGTGGTCCATTATTACGGGTTATACACAACTGGCGGTGGCATCATGGAGTCAGTGAGACCCTGGAAACATCAGTGTGGCATCACAGAAACACAAAGGCCTTATGTAACATCAAAATAAGTCCAACATTGAATTCCTTTAAACATGAAGAAAATCTTTAGACTTAATTATCTCCAGTATGGATTAATATGCTCTTATCAAAGGCTACATCACAGCGGTGTGTCCTGGGTGCTCGGTTTTGTTGGTTAAGAAGCTTTTATTCTGTTTTTGAGGTTACATAAGTCACTGCAGCACATTAACACACATGTCCCTTCAAGCGTGCAACATGCTGCACAGAAGCTCTTCTTCTTCTCCCTCTGCTCTCTCCCATTTGTTGGCTGAATGACCAAATCATCTTTGACAGGCCGGGCTTTCATGCTGCACCGTGCGAGTGTGTGTCTGCATGAGTGTTGTCTGTGGCTGTGAGTTCAGCCGCTCTGAGCCCGTTGAGCCCTGTGGACGGGACGGGGATGTGCACACTGTACAAAAGAGCAGAGGCACACAGGAGCTTCCTCAGTACAACAGGCTTCCACTGTTTGTTCAAGCTGCTCTGGGATTTTGCACGGTGTGTGTCTGGGTGCTGTCTGGGGCTGATGAAGGTGAGGACGCAGCCTGGGTGCTTCTTTTGGATTTTTCACCTCCACCTCCTAAAGATGGATAAACTGCAAACTGTGAGATGCTTTCTTGAAAGACTAGTGGTATTTTAAATATTCTTTAATGCAACATTTGAGTTTGAGTTGATGTTCTTAAAAAGTACATATCGATCATATAAGAGTCATTAAAAGTTAATTGTGTCTATTTATTATCAAAATATTTTGCACCAGTGCACAATTTCAGTTTTCAGGAGTGAGAATTATTTATTCGATCATAACTGTTCTGCTTGAGTGAAGCTGTTGAAAGTTTATGTCCAGGTATTGTGTTAGAAATAAAGTTTTGATTTCTTTCTGTGATGTCAAACAAACAGACTAACACAAAATGCATGATACCACACTAAGAGATAAAAACAGGAATTTAATGGCATTTCACGGGCCACAGGATATACAAGATCCTGTGGCCCAAATAAATGTGAGCCGTTCTGGCTGAAGAAATTGCCTAGAAATGGCATTTTCAAATAAAATGTCTGAGAGAAGTGGGTCACTCTAATGCAGGCTGATCATCCATAGATAACCTGTATAGCAAAAAGTAAACAATATGATAAACTACCTCTGACAGCAACTTTAACTTGAACTTTAAAATTTTGACCAAACTTGATCAGCACTATGCGCACGATAGAAAGGTGTGCACACAGGCTGATCACTGATTTTAGATTGAGAATCTCGTTCCTCTCTCTTGGTAAACGCAATGAAACTTTTGGACAGTGACAAGAGATCTGCTCCTCTGCAGGTAAGCTGTCGGCTCGTCTGAGAAGCGACAGCAGCAGAAATGATCATCAGACTGGGAAGACTAACACCCGGATACTTTCGTCTCCTGCAGGTCGGTGTCTGGTGGTGACGCATGGGCCTCACTTTTTCTCTGACAGTATCAATTCAGACTACAGGAGTATTATAGGAGTATTACAACTTTTAATTAATTATATTTGATCCATATCTCATTCTCTGCTGCAGTAAAATTTCATTGCATTGTTTCATTTCATTTTAAGTGTCACCATATCTTATTGAACTTGAAAACATGTACTCATAAATTATCTCTTATTCTATCTCAGATTCATCTAATAGTTTTCACACAAAGAAGTACAGTATATATTTAAAGTCTCACACAAAGGCCCCAGTTTAATGTCCGAATCCTGTTTGACGAAAGTAAGGGTTTTGGATCAGTACTCAGTACCCATACCTAACAGAAATTATTTCAAATGATGGAGCTGAGCTCAGGACAACACGTGTATTAATATTTCATACAGAGTTGCCAGGCTCGTCTCAGGAGGTAGTGTTATATAACATTTCAGACTGCTTTAGGCTCCACCTCACATCTCATGTTGTGTATAAGATGCTGCAGGAGTCTTTACCGAGAGCAGAAATGATGCAGATATGCTTATTCAGTGCCTTGGTCTTTACAATTGCATGGCTATGAGGTCTTCAGATATTGATCAACATAGTCCTGAAGTCTAGATAGTTTTTGAATTGCCACTAAGTTATCTCGCTTTAACATTTTTTCATGATTATTTCAAAGAGAATACATGAGAGTCTTTAAATTCTCTCTTGTCATAAAAACGACTAACGATGAAAATCGTGAATGTGAAGAAACAGTTCAGTAGCAGCAGTAAGCCTAAAGATCAGAGAAATAGACTTGTGACTGGAAGTTCACCAGTTTGAATTTCACTACTTGCTCCCCTAATCTCCCCTCACTCAACTGCTCATGTGCCCATGAGCATGGCACTGAGGGTGAATGTGTGAATCCGTATGAAAGTGAAGCAGGGTGTCACTGAAAAACAAGAAGCATGGCTTTTCCTGGATTAAAATGAGGTTAAAAAAAACAACTGAGCCTATCTAGCAGTGTTTCTTCTTGCTTCTTCGTCTGTTTGCTTGCACAGACTACAAACTCAAATCCTTCACTTCCCTTTGTATGTTTTGGTAGTGCAGCACATTATGTATTGCTCTGCAGAGCCAACATGGGAAGAAACTGTTTCAGAGCTCAGTAATACTTAGTACATATTAAAATGTTTAAAGCTAAACATGCAGCTTATCATATGACCCCTGTCACTCACACTGATGAGGCGTTTACCTTTACACAGCATGTAGCCTGCAGCCGAGGTAACCAGCGTCTGTAAAGCCTGTGGTGGCTTTGCAGACATAGCACACATGAGAATAGCACATATGAGAATAGTTACATTTGTACTTGGAATGCTACATAGGCTTGCTGAATACTTTTTTTTACACTTTTGCAAAAAGCAAAAAGCTACTGCATACTTCAGCTTATACTTGCACTAGAAGGATGCTAAAATAAAAGTGGACCAATTTAGTGTCAGAAGTGCTGAAATGCTATAAGTAAACTAATTGTTTACCAAAGTTAGTACAGCTTTTAGATTTCAATATACTTTACTTACTTTTTTGTAAAGACACACAGCATCACAAAAAATACAGACAGGTAACAGTACGGTGTATCCTACTTGTTTTCCATTGTGAAAAAACTGCATATTACACCTTTAATTGCACCTCGCTCTCTGTATCTGTCTGTCTCTCTGTCTGTGTGTCATCATGTCTTCCTCTCTGCAGCGGC
Source organism: Neoniphon sammara (assembly GCA_900302535.1). Classification (NCBI taxonomy): domain Eukaryota; kingdom Metazoa; phylum Chordata; class Actinopteri; order Holocentriformes; family Holocentridae; genus Neoniphon; species Neoniphon sammara. The sequence continues at coordinate 34,708 of OMKZ01017962.1, read as the reverse complement.
AGGTCTCAGGTGAGGTCCGGATGCAGCCGCAGAGCAGCTTCATCAATCCCATCGCCATGACGATGGCCACAGTGGGGATGGGAGTGTCCCTGTACAGCGCCAGGCAGATGGCGGACAGGGTCCATCTCAAACAGCCGGCCGCCTGAACAGACGAGCCTCTCTAACCACAGCAGAGGAAGGTGGAGACAAAGTGAAGATCTGCTGCCCGGCTCCTCAGTCAAAACACCACATGGGCAGTTTGGATGACAGATTGTTGTGTGTTTGTGTATGTGTGGAGAAGGTGTGTGTTGGTGGATGTTGAGAGAACTTGTATTTGTATTGTTGATTGAAGGAAAATGTAAGTTGTCAAGTATCAAGCGTGAATCATCGTTCAGACCCAAATAGTCAGACTTGCAATTTCACTTTTGTCATCATACGATTTTTAAGAAAATCTAAATCCAAAAATACTTTCCATTGCCTGCACCTTTGTCACAGGCATGTCTTGAACACCTTTGAGTGGGCAACAAATTTCATTAATGATTGTATTTTTACTGCAATAAAATAGGCATATTAGAGTATTTGCCAACAAGCACCTCAACATTATAAACTTTTTTTACAACAAAATTAAGTATATTTGGTGTCAGTAATCACAGAAAAACTCATTCTGGAATTTTCACCACAGTTTATTTGTTGATATTAGTGACACACACATATTCATAATGTATTTCAGTTAAATTAATACCACTGGTTAGCTTGTACTTTAGCCTGCCCGTTAATGTTTTAGATTTAGGGTTAGGGTTAGTACAGATTACGCAGTACATCCCAGAGCAAAGCATAAGCCCCTCGATCATTTATTATCTACTAAGCTGTTTTTTATCGGTGCATAATTTGCTAAATGCCATCACTTTTATTTATAACTTTTATTAGATGTCTGCAATAGGTTTTAATGAATGAAAAGGCACTGGACACCAAATGCCACTAAAAGACAGTTCACTTTGTCTGCACACCAGCCAATTTGTTAATCTGATGTAATGCAGTAGCCAATCATTAACTTCTCAAGTAAATATGTTTGTTTTGTTGACATCTGTGCACAGACTTCTACATATTAATGTTTTGAAGTACTTGTGCAATATATTAAAACAGCGTCATGTGTCTAAAGCTCTATCCATGTGGAAAACGCTGTGGGGGCAGATATAGTCAGATTGCCGGGCGACTGCACAGGCTGTATGGAGAGATTCATGTGAATGAAGCTCTGAGAGGGGAACTGGTTTCACCGTGAGGCTCTGACATGAATGAGATGCCATGAGGGAGGTCACATGTTCTCCTGCGTCCCGGGTCAGCTTGGTCTTCCCGGCACCTAAGTGGTATATTTACAGAATAGCTAGAAGACTGCTTTATTCACCCGTCTTACACTAATTTATCATTTGTGTACACACACACATGGCTGCTGATACATATGCATTCCCTCAGAGAAACAGCAGTTTGGGGTTCAATGCCTTGCTCGAGGGCACTTTGACAGTGTTGACCTCTCTACATCTTCACTAATCTGCTGCTTACATCCGTGCACTTTACTGTCAAAGGAATGTGAAGCTAATAAACAAACTGCAGATTTACGTGTCCATTAGCCTCCATCTTTCTTCGTGCAGCTCGGCCAGACAGCAGACAGAAGAGGAGGCCTGATGCTGTGGGAACCAGCCATGTTTGAAAATGCACAGTGTCTAATAAAACATTGTAATCCTTCTTATCGTGACTGTTGGTTTTACTAATGCTGCGGTTGGGACAGATGGGGACAAACAGCACTGAGGATGTGTGAACGGTGAACAGTTCTTTTACTTTCAACTAATCTGTGACTGGAAGCTATTTCAGATAACAATTTCACCCAGTGACCCATGAATGAGGCGCTGTGGGTTGTTAGGAGAGTAACTCTAGTTGTATCAGGTCATCTGGGTGACAGAAAAGGCCAGCATGGTTAATTGGTGCTTGAAACTGCACTTCCAAATGACTTTCTGCATGAATAAGAGACACAGAGCAGTAGTGAAGAACCAGCTACACAATCCAGATGTTCATTCACTCTACTGAGTGAACAGTGTGGGAACATTCATCCTCCACTGACACACACTACTGCTGTCTGCCTGATTCAGAAAACTGTGTGTGTGCAGAGGTGAGCACATTTACTGTACTAAAGTACTATTCTGAGGTACTCGCACTTTACTTGAGTATTTCTATGAAACTTAATACTCTTTCCACACTATATTTCAGAGGGGAATGTACTTTTAACCACACTACATTGATCTGATGGCTGTAGTTATGTTTATTTGCAGAATAAGCTTTCACATATATAACATCAAATCTTATGCATTGCTGGAGTGTAAACTAGTCAACAATATATGGAGCAGTTAGAACTACAACATTAAAATACTTCTTACAGGTTAATGCATCAATAATTTAACAATTTGATTTATTATTTATTTGTTTGTTTGTTTGTTAGTTATTAATACGTCTATACTTCTATATAAGTAAAATTTTGAATGCCTGTGTGTGTGTTGGGGAGGAGCTGTGTGGTCGCTCCTCCACTCCAGCAGATGTCACTTAATCATCGGTTGAACGTGGACGAGCCGCCTGCTGAAGAAAAAGACTAGAGGAGCTTCTCATGGTCGCCTCTGTCTCTGTTGGATGCTCATGCCTGATGAGAAAGTAGCGGCAGGTCTGGACAAACCAGGTTGCAGGTAAACTAACAGGCGCTTTAGATCAAATAAGAAAAAAGGCAAATGAGAGAGGTGGTATCATGAGGAGACGCGAAGCAGTCATGGCATGAATTTATATTCTGCTCGCCCACGCAAATAACCCAGCATCTATTTCACTTCAGCTATGGTGCGTAATTTTAGGGTTCTGTGCGTAAAAGTGCGCGCTTCTTCATGGCGCACCATCATCACTTCCAGCGCCGTCTTCATCTTCATCGGATCTCGAGCCGGTCACGAGCGCGATAATTTTTTCGCCTAGCTTTGGTTTACCTGTCAGAGCATCCGAAAATGGCTGTGCTCCTCAGCCCCCCGGTCCACTCTGCCCAAAGAAGTTTACGTCTGCGTGTCAGTGTGTTTGTTTTATTGCTCGTTTTCGTTATAGCTGCCTCTGCAAGTCGTGATGTTTCCAGCAATGGGACAGCTAAAGACCCAAAGCCGGCGACAGAGGACGACCCTCACCACAAGCCGAATTCCTCTCATCCTAGAAAGGTTTTCCCCGTCCTGTCGTTCAACTACGAGCACGTCAGGACGCCGTTTGAGATCTCTCTGTGGATCCTCCTCGCCCTGCTGATGAAACTTGGTGAGTGCTTTTATTATCTCAGCGCTGTCGGTTAAACCCCATTCAACCTCCCTTTTTATTCAAAATAAATCCTAAATTCCCCACGACCAAATTGTTTGATTAAACGCCCGCCGACGTCAGGTTGTGTCACATGATTGCGTGATCGGAGGGTGTGATACTCCCTTTGCTCAAGATGTTTCCATAAACTGTCCAGCTATGTTCCGGTGCCACAGACTTATTTCAGGACAGGCTTGATCATGCAGCTCCCACCAGAGAGAGCGGGCCTCTATTTGCCAGGAATAGATGCACATTTTTAAGGATTAGAGTGTAATTGGACTCCTGCAGGGGGTACACAAAGCATGACCTGGCAGGGGACTCAGAGTTGTTCACTGGTTGAAAGGATAAAACGGATCAATGTGGAAATTGTCAGTAATCCCCCGTGACCTTCCCCTGTATTTTAACTCTGACACGTAAACACTCATCAGGTTTTTGCAGTTACGTTTTACATAATTAACTCATCATCTCTATCCAGAGTAGAACAGAGTCCGATATACAAGCTGGTTGATATTATGGACATGGGCTCCTCACTGATGTATCTGTATTGGTATGAATTTTGGCCTGTGTGCCAAAAGAGAGGCTACACTATGCAGTACAAACCTCTCAGGTGATTTCAAAATAGTGTCATTATTAAACAGCTTGTCCAGCACGCTCCATTGTTTACAGTCCTTTGTATAGCACATTAGTTGGCAGAGATGAATATCAGGTAAATGTGGATTGTGTTAAGAAGTTTATTGTTCAACTGTAAAATATCAAGCCTCCAGTGCATTCTTTATTACAAGTATTTGATTAGGGAATTTGATGTTTCCTTGCAACAAATGTGTGTTTTTATTTATAAGAAAATATTGGCCAATATATAGTTATCAAAAGTTTGTTTTTTTTAATTACTCCCTGATGTTTATATAGATATCCCCCCTCCAAAAAAGCCAGTATTGATCAGGCTCTAATTAAGATTCTCTTGCAGGGAGTGAGCATCAGGGTGGGTTTCAGTGTTTTGCTCTAAGACACTTCAGCAGGATCCATGCCTGCTGCAGGTAGTAGAACCTGTGACGTTTCTGTTATGGGACAGTCTCAGTAACTACCAGGCCTCCTTGTTTTGTATGTCACTCACTCCTTTCTATACATTATATTCTGTCAAAGGGTTTGACTGTTCAGAGACGGGAGTTATATCTCAGAGTGGGCAGAGATGATGGCGATTGGCCCTGGAAAAATGACTTCTGTGGTTTATCATTGGCTGAGACAGATGGACGAAGCTCCCAGGCCGCTTATCTATTTGTCCAGCTGTTTTTTTTCTCAGGGCTGGGCTCACTTCCTGTCCCAGTGCACTTCTTGATAACAAAGAGCTCAGTGTGCATGCACAAAATGGAAAGCAGGGGGCGAGGATGGCTACGCACACGTCTGCTGCATAAAACATTATAGACGCATTCACAGCAGAGGCTCGGACCCAGGAATTTGACAAACAGGCCTTATATGAACTGCACTCAACACAGAATTAATTACAACTGAAAGAGCTCTCTTGGTGCTATGAAACTGTTATGAAGCATCTATGTTTGGTTCAGCCTGGATCTATTAAGGTTACTCCGAGGTCTGACTACGAAGAAGGAACAATAATGGTTCTAAAAACTGTATTTTTATACCTTTTTCTCTCCCCTCTTTTGCATAAAACATGAAATCTCTCGAAGAAGTACTCAGTTTGGGCATGCATCCTGCACCTGCCTGGGTGTGACTTCCTTTTTAGGATATTGCAAGATAGAACTCCTGACAATGACTCAACAACCTCTTCAGGCCTCATACTACACATAATATTCAGCTTTACATATCCTGTTCCAATGCATTTCATCTTAACTTGAGTATACTCATCATTTGTCAGTAATTGTTAATTCATCATTCATTTACTTTGTTAGTATATTCATTAATCATTATTACCTTACATAGCAGAAATCATCATTACTCATATCTCAGAGCTCTGAGTTTTATCTTTAATGCCAGCAGTTGGAAGGGAATTACCTTACTTTCAGTGCAAAAGGTCCCTTGTTTTTCGAGATCATCGTGGCAGGGCTGTTTCATGGATATGGGGATCTCAACCTTTCTTGACAGCTAGTATTGCATTACTGCCTTCCATACACTCACATTCTGTCCTGAATTTGTGTCTTTGCTTGTGTGCAAAATTATATCTTGTTTTTTTACGTTGCTACTGTCAAGGTCACTTCTTACCAAGGGATTTTAAATTCAACTCGGACTACCTGTTTGATAAAGGCCAAGAGAAATGCACCCAGTTAAAGAAAGGCTTCGTAAATAAAAATAAGAGTGTAACAAGGTTATGACTGCGCCCACCAGACATCGCACTGTTCCCAGATGCTGCCTGTTAATTCTCCTGGATGCAGCAACATCCTCGGGCCAGAGAGAGCTGCTGTAAACACTTACTTTAATGTCATGGTGATGTATTCTTAATGTTGCAGAGAACAAATGTTTGAGTGAGGCGATTGAACCGGGCTAACTGGAAGTAGGAGGAGGATGGGGGTATCTGTAACAGACACTTAAGTGCAATATTGTATGACTGACTATTTGCAGTCTGTTTGTTGTTAGAATAGACCTGTTTCACAGCACCCATTTTGACATGAAATTGCAGGATAAACACAGGTGATACTAATAACATTAATTAAGGTTCTGTTCCATTTCAGTCTAACAGAGCCAGGGTCCTGCTATTGTTCATGCTGGCTCACTGGAAAGGCTCTGGTCCACTTAAATTGAACAGAACCTTAATTAATGTCATTAGTAACACCTGTTTACCCTGCTATTTCATGTCAAAATTGCTGCTGTGAAAAGGGTCCATTAATCCATCTGTTTATTATCCAGTTATTTTTACGTAGATTTGTTGTTTTCTGTGGTTGTGACCTGTGTAGTCTCTGTTTTATGTCTTGCTCTGAACATGAATTTCTGAGGTTTCTGCACCTGTATGTATTATTCATAAAAGTGCATGAGTCATTGCTGAATTACTGCATCAATATCACAAGACCAGTTCTTCTACATCTGTTGTACTCAGTTTAAAAAGAGGCTGATACCTTTACTTTGTCAGACATTGCATTGGCTCTTTAAGCTGCATTTTATATTGATATGTGAGTAAAAACACTTCCCTCTCCATCTGTAGGTTTTCATATAATTCCTCGAGTGTCCAGTGTCGTCCCAGAGAGCTGTCTGCTGATCTTTGTGGGCCTGCTAGTGGGCGGGATCATCAAGGCCATTGGAGAGAAGCCCCCCATCCTTGACTCCACACTCTTCTTCCTCTACCTGCTGCCTCCCATCATCCTCGATGCCGGCTACTTCCTGCCCATCCGGCCCTTCACCGAGAACCTGGGCACCATCCTGGTGTTCGCGGTGGTGGGCACGCTGTGGAACGCCTTCTTTGTCGGGGGGATGATGTACGCCGTGTGCCAGATCGAAGGGACCGGCCTGGGCAGCGTGGACCTGCTGTCATGCCTGCTGTTCGGCTCCATCATCTCAGCCGTGGACCCCGTGGCCGTCCTGGCTGTGTTTGAGGAAATCCACATCAATGAGCTGCTGCACATCCTGGTGTTTGGAGAGTCGCTGCTCAATGATGCCGTCACTGTGGTGAGTGGCAGAAGACTGACGGCACTCTAGGGCTGAAGGTTTTATTTGGCAAAACAAAACTATCTCTTTGATCTAGCTGACATTTTCCCCACTAAAGTCCTAGCTACTGCTATGCATCTATTCAGACCAGTCACTCCTATTTACAGGCAGTCTGTTGATGCAGAAGAAGCCATAATCAGTTTTCCATTAACCACATGCTCTTTCATCTGAGCCAGCTGTAGATGCTAATAGCCTCTAAAAGGGATATGGCTGTAAGTAAGAGGGTGTTCACTGTTAATAAAGGGCACGTGGTTGGTGCACAAATGTGTGCATGCACACACATGTATGACTTGCACATATGCATAAACATGTAAGGTTGTCATACTGTAGATTTGTCTGCCAAAGGATTGTAAACTAATGAATTCCTCAGGGCCTGATGATGAGGCTTTATCAGTCAGTGCAGAGAGGAAATGGTTGTTTATTAGAAAATGAAGCATTGGGAAGATTTTTGTTGGCGCTGACAGAGAGTAAACTGTGCCAGAGATGAAAGAAAGAAACACATGGCCAGTTGGGATCCAGCTTTGTCCATGTTTGGATGTTTACCAGGCAAGAGTTTCTATTTAAGTAGCTACTTACATTCCAGCTGAAGTCTATTAAAAACTAAATAAAAATAAACAGTCATATTTTAATTTCAAATGCTGCATACTGCTGCAACCAGTACTACTGGTACTAGTACTGGTACTATCACTACTACTACTACTACTACTACTACTACTACTGAATAATAAAAATAATAATACATTTATTTGTACACATTTGTGACACAGAGGATAAAATGATGTTCAATACTCAGTCAGTTCAAGAGAGTTTTTAATTTATATTTCACAGTTTAGTCACTTGGATGAAGCTGTTGTCCAGAGGAACCTACAAGAGTAATAAAAGCCAAAAAATTGCTTCATTACAAACATTAAAACTAACAAATAGTAAGCAGTGCTATGTGAGAGCAGAATACCCAGACATCTGAGTGTAGACAAAATGTTGTTTGCATAACACTGTAAATGAATGACTGTCAAACTCTGCTGCTGTGTGTCTCCTGCGCCCTGCAGGTTCTGTATCACCTGTTTGAGGAGTTTGCCCACGTTGGGTCAGTGACTGTGGGCGACGCCTTCCTCGGCGTGGTGTGCTTCTTCGTGGTTTCGCTGGGAGGCATCCTGGTGGGAGTCATCTACGGCATCCTGGGCGCCTTCACTTCCCGCTTCACCTCACACACCCGTGTCATCGAGCCGCTCTTTGTCTTCCTCTACAGCTACATGGCTTACCTCTCTGCCGAGGTTTTCCATCTGTCAGGGATCATGTCGTAAGTAGAGACCTGGGACCAAGCTGGGAGTTCCTGTACCTCACTTTTGGAGCTAAATACAAAATGTAAAGTCAAGTCGTCCTGAGGCATTTAAAGCACTAAGCACATTGGGAATGCCAAATTGCACCGAGAAGTAATATTTTGAAAAATGTTATCTTCAATACTTAAATTTCCTGTAATATGGTATCAGTAAACTACACAACAAGGACACTCTCACTTCTGCTGTTGTCCCACTCAGTGCTGATAAAGTGGTGCATCTTTAGGTCTGCATTAACCAAACCTCAGGTAACATACTCTGTGTGGAGAAAATGATTAATTCCTGGCACATTCTCTCCAGGTTAATAGCATGTGGTGTGATTATGCGGCCATACGTGGAGGCCAACATATCCCACAAGTCCTACACCACCATCAAATACTTCCTGAAAATGTGGAGCAGCGTGAGCGAGACGCTCATCTTCATCTTCCTGGGTGTCTCCACAGTGGCCGGTCCGCACTCCTGGAACTGGACCTTCGTTGTCCTCACTGTTGTCCTCTGCCTCGTGTCAAGAGTGCTGGGTCAGTGCAGTGTAAAAAAGATAAAATAGTGTGTATTATCTCTGCTGTGAGTTTATTGTAGTGCCTAAACCTGTTGTGTTATTTTTAATGTATACCTGTATTTTTATGGTAGTATTACATGGTCTTAGCTCTGCACAAAAGCCAACAGTGGAAATCTTCTCTTATTTTGCTTGTCATTTTATTTATTTATTTATTTTAAGATCCTTTTTTTCTTCATTGCACTTTTTGTAAGTATAAAAAATGACTGCACTGTAAGGCTGGCTTCACTCAATGCAACTTAGTTGCAGGTTGCAAATGAAACATTTACTGTTGCCATGTCAACCAACACATATAGAACATTCCAGATGATGATGCAAACCGAATTTAGAATTTTCATTGGATGGTTCACCTGGAGCTCCAAAGTGCATGGAGCTGAAGTTACATCTCAGTTGCACCATGTAAAGCCAGCCTAAGTATTTATGTTCTTGTTCTTGCTTTTTTTCTTCTCCTCCCTCTTTCCCTTTTTCTTCTTAACACTGGTGGTTTTATCCTTGTGCCCTATGTCCTCTCTGTGTATTTCAGGAGTGGTTGGCCTCACTTTCATCATAAATAAATTTCGTATCGTAAAGTTGACCAAGAAGGACCAGTTCATCGTGGCCTACGGTGGCCTGCGAGGTGCCATCGCTTTCTCCTTGGGGTTCCTGCTGAGTAACGACAAAATGAAGGACATGTTCCTCACAGCCATCATCACGGTCATCTTCTTCACGGTCTTCGTGCAGGTGAGGACTCTGCAGCGGTGCATTGCATTGCTGGTATTTGAACGTTTGTTTGAATGTGTGATAGACAGGGCTGCGTTATTTTTATTGTCCATTAATCTACTGATTATTTGTATGAATGAAGTGGAGAAAACAAGCAAACCCTAGCATTTGAGAAGCTGTAATCAGCAAAAATAAATAAATAAATACATTTTAAAAAAGGCAAAAATTGCACGATGGCTGGGTGATATGGTTGCCATATCAGTTAAATGTCGGTTAAATGTCATGATCATAAGGATTTTGTTATATTGATATATATCACTCATGTATGCCAAAGCAGATGTTAAATATTCAAAATAATGTTTATTCCACTGAACCGAATGGTGATATTCGGTGTAAAGTCAAGCAAAACTCTAAAACTTTCACATAATATTCCTTAAAATGTTGCACATCATTATCTCAAAATCATCATATTAAATTTTCACCCAAGTCTTGTAATACTTATCCCCCTGGGTGACATAATGTTTTTTTATTTAAAGGGCTCATAGAGGAATCAATCACCCTTATCACAACTTACTTCCTCCTACTCAACTTTCTCAGGCAAACTCTGTTGCCTGTTTAGGCCAAAAGTTATTTGTGGACGCAGTTTGACCCAAATGTGGCTTGTGTGTTTTTCCTGTGTGTGCACCCACGTGTGTGTGTGTGTGTGTGTGTGTGTGTGTGTGTCAACATCAGTTGTTATGTTTTTTTCATGCTTCTGATTTCAGGGTATGACCATCAGGCCTCTGGTCGACCTCCTGGCAGTGAAGAAGAAGAAGGAGAGCAAGCGTTCGATTAATGAGGAGATTCACACACAGGTCAGGCCACAACATCATTTTATTTATTATGCATGTGCTCAAGAGACAATAAAAGACAAACACAGTCCATAGTAAAATTTGGGAGGGACACTGAGTTATGCTTTGAGACATAAAAGGTCAAGATCAAACTTCTGTTCATGTGACACTTTATAAAACTTTTTTTTCATTCATTGTTGAACATAAAAATGCAACTTATGCAAAAGCAACTGATCATAAAAACTATTTCTCCTTCAGTTCCTGGACCATCTCCTCACAGGAATTGAAGATGTGTGTGGTCATTATGGACATCATCACTGGAAAGACAAGTACGGCTTCCTAAATACAGTCACCTGTCACTTCCCTGTTATTATTGGTTCACTATCAAATTTCAACGTCACAAGCAAACGACTTTCTGATGGTGTCTTGCTGTGGTAATTTTACATATTTCCAGTTGAAACAGGATGTTGAGTCAGGACTTTGTGCAGGGAGGGACTGTTCAAAAACAGGGAAATGGGACCAGCGATGAAGCCCGTTGTATTACTCTGCAGTTGGATAGGCAATCCACCCCGAGCTCCACAAATTCATGTTTTTCACAATGAATAAATTCATGCAGCCAGGACACAACCGCACTGAAACCACACTGAAAACTGCAGCGATGAAACAAGCTGCCACTCCTGTCACTTTGACAGTTATATGTTTGAAAAAAAAAAGTATTATGTGTATATGCATTTTTTGGCATTTATTGATGTTGTACGTTATGATATAGAGAATGAGCTCACAAGGGGGAAAGACATTTTTCATTTCACTGTGACTGGAGAGAGATGAATGTTTTTGTGTATGTAATCATTTGGGATTTTATTACATCAACAGGTTTTATTGCATTTTTAGCCCATTTAGACTGATAGTATGTTTTGACATTTGATATTTCCTTTTTGTTATTGTGCTATCAGTTGAATTCTTTCCCCTGGTCTTTTTTTATGAGGCCTGATAAAAAAAATTACTTCAAATGTAACTCACCATCACTGCTGCATCTCACATCTTCTCTTTTCGTGACTGTCAGCGGCATGCAGTGCTGAAGCAGAAATGTCTTTGAAAATAACCCTCGTCTGTTTTGTCACCAGGCTGAACCGCTTCAATAAGGCCTATGTGAAGAAGTGGCTGATAGCGGGCGAGCGCTCCACCGAGCCCCAGCTGATCTCCTTCTACAACAAGCTGGAGATGAAGCAGGCCATGATGCTGGTGGAGAGCGGCAGCGCGGCCAAGCTGCCGTCTGCTCTGTCCTCGGTCTCCATGCAGTAAGTGACAGACAGGCGCACGTCTTCCTCCTATCTAACTAAAGCTGACAGGTTTTCTTTCTTATTGTTTGCAACTACCGTTTTTGTTTTTACTTTATTTTACAGTCATAGTTTTTTCAAACTTTGTTAAAAGGGCATCAAGTAACCTTTGACTTCTACTGGCAGCCTGTAGGAATTTCAGCATCGGCTGTTTTCTAGCACAGATGCGGCCCTGCCATTGCTTGAACTACAGTAGTCAAAAGACAAATTTTCATCACATTTTCATTAAATTACAGGCTTGCCATCACAAGGCAAGATAGAGGGGAGCGCATTCAGCTCCATTGCAACAACAATAATGTAATCAGCAATATCAATCCAACAGAAACGTCTAGTAAGGAAGCAATATATTACCATGCAAAAAATGTAATAATACCACTTTATTCTTTTGTTTTGTTTACTTGAGAATGAGGCTTTTTAGCCCTTGTGGGTGAAGTGTCTTGCAGCTAGTCTCCAGTAACTCACTGACTGATAGCTCTGTCCTCCATCATGGAGGAAGCTGGGAGGAAATTGGGAAAACCTTCAAACTCCCCTCGGTTGAGTTTTTATGGTGTTTTTTTTTTTCCTCTTTTTTGGTTCCAAAACAGAATACAGACTAGAAACTGAGTTTTGAAAGCCAGAAGTCTGAGGAGGAAATCACTGAGTCGTTCAACAATCCTATCAGTCCCCAGCTGATATGTGCTGGTTATTTTTGCTACAGGGAAATAAAAATCTTACTTACTGCTTAATGCTTTGTTGTTGTTTTTGTTGTAAATAACTATAATGCTTTGGTTTAGAATGGAATGGAATAGAATAGAAAGCCTTTATTGTCATTATATTCCACAGAATGCAACAAAATTAGGACGCTGCTCCCGATTAGTGCAGTTTAGAGAAAAAAAAAAGAAAACACACATACAATAGAACATCCCTTGACAACCCTGTCCTGAATAATAAAGTGATTTGATGTGTGTCTCCTCAGGAACATCCAGCCAAGAGGCCAGCCCAGAGGACAGGTGATACCCAGGATCTCCAGAGGCCGAGAGGAGGAGATCAGGAAGATTCTGCGAGGCAACCTGCAGAAGACCAGACAGAGGGTAGGAGAGACCGTGTGTGTCAGCGCCTGGGGATGTGATGAGTCTTTCAGTTTTAGATAACGTTGTTCAGGCTTAGCAGCTTCATCACAGGTGTATCTGTTAGTTGTCAGAAAAGTCCATTCATAATACCTGCAAATAAATAAAACAAAGTGTACGCTTAACCTGTTTGAAATACCAGCTTGGTGGTTTTAATCACATTAGGAGATTTAATGTTCAAATGAATTTCTGAAATTGTTGCAACTAAACGCCACAAAAATTTTCCTCCCGTCTGCCCTCAGCTGCGCTCCTACAGCAGACACGACCTGCTGATCGACCCGTTTGAGGACAATGTGAGCGAGGTTCGCTTTAGGAAGCAGCGGGTGGAGATGGAGAGGAGGGTAAGTTTTGATGGTGACCGCGGTCCCGGTATGTGTGAGTGCTTGAACTGTAGAAACAGAGGGAACTTAATTTCTTTTTCCAGTATCGGCCGAGAAACCTTCATAAGTAATGGTGCAGTTATTTTCTTCTGCTTAGACTGGTTTTATACACAGTTTAATTATTGTCTCCCTGACTGTTACACTTATTTTTGTTGCTTGAAATATTGTGATGTAGAAATTTAAGCTGATTCAGTCTAAGTCACTTTAGATGAGAGCTTTGGCTGCCTGAAATGTAATGCGAAAATGCCTGAAATCTGAATATATCTTGACTTTATATATTTTAGTGTTTAGTTTAAGGTGGATACTGACATACTTTGGTACTTCATTCACAGATGAGCCACTATCTCACAGTTCCTGCGAACCGCCAGGAAGCGGCGCCAGTGAGGAAAGTCCGCTTTGAATCAGGTCTGTTGAAGATGCAGTCTGTGATTTATTTCCCGCACACTTTACTAAGACGCTTTATGTTGGTTTTTCCTTTCATTTGTCGCCTGTACATGGGAGTGGATTATTAATGTGTATTAGTTCAGCACTGTTTATTGTGAATTGAACGTATCTGTATACAATGACAATACAATTCACATAGAAGAGGCACTGACACTGACCATAATGTTTAGTCAGAATTGATGTTGTTTTGAAAGGAGATTGAGTAAGTCTTCTTCATCTCATCATTTGATTGCAACTCTACTTTGATAACTAAAAAAAGCAGCCAGAAGCACTACTGTAACAGCCCAGAGTAAACCTCACTGACTCATTTTACACCTGCCTCGGCCTTGAGTTTGCACAAAGATGATTTGCGTTTTGTTTCTCAGACCACCAGGTTTACAGCTCTGACGACACCGACAGCAGAGCCCCCAGCGGCCCGGCGGCTCAGCCAAATCTCAGACCTCGTGATGCCGTCAGCCTGCTGGATGAATCGTCCCAGACGCCCAAGCAGAGGAGCGAAGGTCGGGCCAAAGCGGGCGCTGAACCGAGGGCGAACGTACCTGACAGCCAGGAAGAGCAAGACCAGCTGAAACTGTCACGCTGCCTTAGTGACCCCGGTCCAAATAAGGAGGAGGATGAGGAAAGCTCCTTCCTTTCATGATGAAGCACATCGTTAAAATACTTGAAGTCTTCATGGTCTCCTTTGTAATCAGTTGTATTCAGTGAACGAAGATACCATAACCTCAGTGGGAGTCGTAGCAAAGCTAGACATTTATAATTTAAATTGGTGGCATTCTTATTGTTTTTCACGTTTTTTGTGACATGAGATTATGTACATGATTGTTTGGATATCTGTTTTTCACAAGTCAGGATTTTTATCATGAAATGTATTACAGAAGCATGTGTCACTGACTGTTTTCCTCTTTCAGGATTTTTTTGAACTGCCTGATTTTCAAAACAAAGGGAGCCATCTGTCAGCGTTTTGTACCTTAACAAGCAGACTTGCATCAAGAGTACTCACAAAGAATTCTGAACGTTTGATTTACCGTGCCTGGAGCGCCAGATGGGTGGGGTCCCCCCCAACCAAGGATAATATAATAAGTGCCATCAAGTTCAGAATATCACAGAGAGGGGTAACTAGTCAAATTAGTTTTCTGTGCTTGACAACTTAAGAGTGTCAATGTCCTGGTGCAGTAAAACCCGCCCATCTGCTGCTCCGAGAGGTTTAAAACAACCCAAGAATCAAAAGTAGCCTGAAAATACTTTTTTGACCCAGTTCTGTGAAGAAGCTTTGCACTGTATTTCTGGTCGACAACATCGCTGCATGAATGATCAATGTTTTTTCTCAGGGACTTCGACATGGCAAAGAGTATCAACAGAAATACACTTTGCAGAAAGAAAAGAATGGTTTTATTCCATAATGCTCTCCACTGTGACCCAAATCCTGTTTTTGTAAGCTAAGATGATTTTAATGGCTAATAACCAATATAATACCCCGTAATATGTTTTACTTTCACTCTGGCAATCATTTTCTCAGAGTAGGCTGGTATCACATTTTGAAAATGGCAGATACCTCATTTTGGAATGAAACTCTGAAAAACGGTGTTCCTGCTAACTGAGTGCACATTGTACTTCCACCACGAGCGCTTCTGAATGCTTTAAACAATGAATCACTTCCTCTGCACAGTATTAAATATGCCTGAGCTATTGCTGCCCGCACGTTTGCCTTAAAATGTATTGCTTTTTTGTGTGCCAAGTTAAGCATTTTTATATTTAAAAAAAAAAAAAAAGTATAAAAGTATTCTGCTGACCTGAAGGTGTTAAACCTTTGTTGAGTGAAGGAAAGCTTTAATTTGTGTCTTAAATAAAAACTGCCGTTGTCTAAGTTTAGTAACAATATGTGGTGAATTTGTTGGATTTAGCAAGTAAATTGATACTCCATTTGTGTGATACAGAAAAAAGAGTTGTATTGAAAGTTAATTTTACTTTATCCATCTAAATATTGAAGGTTGCTTAAGATAAACACCTTCCTGACATCAGAGACATAATTACAACAAGCACAACACTATTATGTATCTGCATCGACACAACCACAGAGCTTTATTCAGTGATGACAGCATTATCCTCAAAACTTTATCTTGTGGTCATGCAGATTTTTCCAGTGTTTAAAGACATTACAGCATGTGACTGACAGAATAAAACCCTGCCGTGTCTCTCACGGGGAAATCCACATCAAATAACAGGGAGTTTAACGTCCCCGACATGCCAACCACCGCTGTGCGAAGGGAAAATGACAACAAGAACAACAAACTTCCCCCAGACAAGCACCATAACCAACACTGACCAGACATGGACTTCAACGGCACCTGGCAAGTTTATTCTGATGACAACATTGAGGAGTTTTTCAAAGCAGTAGGTGAGAAGATACTCAAGAATATGTCAATTTATAGTTTGAATGCATGAATGTACTATAATGTGTCTTTAATGTTTTCTAGGTGCACCTGAAATGATAATCAAAATGCGTAAGGATGTGAAGCCTGTGATAGTGATTGAGCAGAAAGGTCAAGACTTCACTTTTACAATGAAGACTCCCCTCCGCACCGAGGTCAACAAGTTCACCATCGGAAAAGAGGCAGAATTCACTACTTTGGATGGGAGGAAGTTCAAGGTAACTCAAGAGTCCCAGACTGTAAAGTATGCATGATTCAGTCACATTATATTGACCTAATGTTCATTAACTTACAAGTCAACATGTGAATTTTCCTATTTTTCGGAGTTACAAGTGTATTGATGATGCCCTAATTTCCCCCTGGGGATTACCAAAGTATTTATTCAGCTACCTTAGCAGTCATCACTATTTGTTATCTTATTTTTATTTAGAGTGCTGTTTTGGCGCATTTTAACATACATGGCTCTATAATGATGCTCTCTGCTGTTTTTGCAGTGCACTGTCAGAGAGGAGAATGGGAAGCTTATCACCCAGACAGAGAAATTCACCTCTGTCCGAGAGATCCAAGGGGAGGACATGGTCGAGGTCAGAGACTATACTTTTATTTATTATTCAAAATTGCTGTACAATACAATGAAGTCAGTTCAAGAGATGAGATTGTATGTGCGAGAGAAAAAAAAAAAAAACATTAACTCTGTTTGAAGAGATGTGGACAAGTCGTGCTGTTGATCTTAATGCGCCTTTTGCTCCCTCACTTCTCCAGACTCTCACTGCTGGCTCTGTGACGTTCGTCTGCAGAAGCAAGCGAATATAAGCAACATCTAACACCACATGGATCCTATAAGAGATCCTCTAAGCTTCAAACAAGGACCGTGCGGAAATTAAATTATAAAATTGATGCTTGAATACATGAACGGACAAATAAAAAATAAAGAGACAGGCTGATTTTGTTTCCATTTAATGCACTATTTATTCACACCACAGTCCACAAACCGATGATACAGGTGGAGTCTGAACAATGCTGTCGGTAGAGGGCGCTGAGTTTTTCACCCTTTAGTTTTTTAACTGGAGGTAAAATAGCGATAAAGGCGCGTTGTTAGTACGCATGCGCTCGAGCGTACCGTTGCAGCTTTTCTTTTTCTCAAAATAAACTTGCTAGCAGCAAGTGTAATTTACACCCAAGTTACATGACTTGTGGTCATGGCCAGATACATGAGGCCTCCAAATACATCGTTGTTCGTCCGAAATATCTCTGATGAGTCCAGGTGAGTCCAAATTTAAGCACGGGGTTACGACCACAGATTATGCTTAATGTTAACATTAGCTAGCTAAGTTAGCTAAACAAGCTAACCAGCCAAGCGCCCCAGAGTCATGAATTAACGTCAACTAACCAAAATGTGGTACTTAATATGATAAATCTTGTGATTTCTCTGAAGCATGGCGTTTCGTTGATAACACGACTTCTAACTTAATTTTACACTGCGTCTTTGTTAACATTTCTTTGTCGTAACGCTTCTTTGTTCACATTACGTATCGACCAACGTTAACGTTATCTTATTTATAAAAATAGTTAACGTTTATCGGCTTTTTTCTGCACAAAGCGGAGTGCAGTCAATTTAACTGGCTTACCGAGGCCTGTACAGTTGCTCATGTGCTCCAGCGGTGTTTGAAACTAAGATTATCAAGCCGTTTGTCCATGTTTTACGACATAGCTAGGGTAAGTTCTATGGATCATGCAAATGCAACCAACGTTAACACAAGCACGCACATTGTTTGCACTAACTTCAGTCGATATATATTTCATGTTTTTTTATATTGGTTTGACTCGAGCACTCCACACATAATAAACATCCTGGCTTTTGTTAAAGGTTTTACATTTGCAAATGAATATAGCCAGATTTCATAAAGGAAAAATCCTATATCGACTACCTGTGTTGGGTATCACGTTGCATTGCACAATGCACATCAAGTTAGCATCTTCGCCCACTCACCAGTAGATGTCAAATGTTATTGGTTGATCATGTAGGTAGGTTTGCCCCCTCTTGGTCAGTTGAGTTATGCTTGTATTTACGGTGTTCAGGCCTGAGGATTTGCGGCGTGAGTTTGGCCGCTATGGGCCGGTAGTAGATGTCTACATCCCACTTGACTTCTATACACGTCAACCAAGAGGATTTGCATACATTCAATATCCTTTCCTACTGAGTGAGAAGACTTAATAAAAATGTTTTAGAGATACATGCTAACAATTTTAATTTCCTTTCAGCACAGAAGATATGTTGTGATGTTGTATTTTGCTTGCACGAAATTTAATGTAAATATCTAACTTACATTTCTCTGTCATTGCTTCAGAAATTGTAAAAGCATCCAGTTGTGGAACCGGCCACACAGAGTAACAAAGACCCGTGTAGAGTAGCTGTAAAGACAAGTCACAGAGACCTTCAGGATACAGAGAGAGGGAAAAGGTTGAAAAGAGAATGTAAAGCATGAAGAGGAAAAGGGAGGACGGAGACAAGGCTTGGATATGGCGGCAAAGAGTGGGGAAAAGAAAAGAGGTTTAAGAGGAAAAGGCAAGCAGGAAAACCCAAGTCCCTCTGGGAGTCGATAAGAGTGTAAAGATCAAGATGAAGTTCAAAGTCAAGCAAGGTTAAGGTAACATGCCCGAATTATTTTGTATCCTCTCAAGACAAATCCACAAATTCAACATTACAAAATCAGCTGTCAGCATTGACCTTTTAATTTTAATCAAAACACAATTTAATGAACTATTCATGTATTTAATTTGACTTTTTTAAATAATTTATTTGTGGTGTTACGATCCCTTAGATAACAACTTAATGTATTTAATGTGCTTGCCTCATCTTTTATCTCTACAAAAATGATTTATGAGTGTGTTTCTATCAGTCTTTTTCCTTGTTTACCCTGTAAACAATATATAATTTCTAAATTAAAAAGTAAACTGTTTTGCCTTGTGTATTAGGCCACACAAATTAAACTAAATGTTTAATGGAGGTTCTGCATCAGATTTGTCCTCAATGTAGAAGACAAATAAAAAAAAAACAGAACATACAAATCAGCTTGCGCTGCCAGTAAAGAGGCTGTTAAAAAAAAGAAGTTCTTGAAATTTCATAAGTCTTGGTCTTTTCCTTCTAACAGCAATTCTAATCAAATTATTAACTGATCACATGAGAGGAAATTGGCTCATATTTGCTCACTTAAGCTTTCTTAGAACCAAAATAAACATTTATTTAAATTTGTGCGGCCTTACTAATACAAAGAAAACAAACAAAAACCCTTAACAACCCCAGCATGTTTGAAGACGTCCGTGATGCGGAGGACGCTCTTCACAGCCTTGACAGAAAGTGGGTGTGTGGGCGACAGATCGAGATTCAGTTCGCCCAGGGTGACAGAAAGAGTAAGTGTCAACATTTCATTGTTTCTGCATCCAAGTGTGTTTGCTGTATTTTGATATGCGAGTGCCAATGGGAATAGAACATTTAGGATTCAGATTACAGCACCCTAGGGGAAATGGTGCCACTAAACGATGATGATGCTAAACAACACTAGCAATAATGCCTGAGAGGGTGTTAGTTACCATGATAATAGGTATGGTGTTACTCCATTAAGTACAAGTAATGTGACGTTACAGGTTACTGAGGGTTTCTACAGGTACTTAAAGTCTCAAAAGGTCTTAGATTAATTTTTTCCCAAAACGAACCCAATTCTCCTGCATCACATCACTTTCTAACATTCCTGATGTTAGAAAGCACTAAATGTACTACTGAACTGAATGCTGCTTGTTATTTTAATGTGTAAATACTAATTGAGGTGGGACTTGCTTTCTTTAAGAGATGTGCAGTTTTAATCCTTGTGAGTTGACCCTTCTCTGATCACTATGTTGCGTGACAGCACCGAGTCAGATGAAATCAAAGGAGAGGAGATCTCCAGGCAGATCTTCGCGTTACGATGACTACGATCGGGACAGCAGACGCCGACGTTCCCGCAGCCGCAGCTATGACCGATACAGATCACGCAGCCCCTCGTACGAGCGCCGGCCCAGGCGGTCTGAGAGTCCAAGAGAGTGAGTTTCCCTTGAGTTACTTGAGTTGTCCTACTTACACCATTATGCTAACAACCTCCTTTGTTTATTGAATGTCTGTTAAAAAGAAAAAATGCTTCTTTTATTCCCCCCTCTAGATCTCGTGGACGGATGTATGGAAGAGGTAGAAGCAGGAGCCGTGAGGATGACAGGTGAACCGTCTAACTTCTTAAAGGAATACTTCACCAGAAACATGCATTGTGTTTCATTTACTCACCCTGAGTAGTCTTGAATATCACAGTGAAAATTATAATCCCATGCGAACAGAGAGAACCAAGGCCCCAAAATCTGTGGCCATTTCTGTTCGAATGGAGTTGATCGGAGACTTCATCAGAAAATAGAACGTGAAAACACCCTTTTCAAATTCTCAAACTCTTCAGACAGTGTAATCCAAGTCTTCCAGATAACGTAAACCACACCCGTCCAGCATTCAGTCCATGTTAAAACAAACACTTATTGTTTATTTCTACCATGTATGTATGTCAGTCACCTTGTGAGTTCATACAGTATGTTCCTGCACTACAGTCACCAATACAAGTTCAACCAATACAATCGTCTCTCTGCAGATACAGGCCAAGGCCCCGAAGAGAATCCAGAGGGAGGTCTCGATCACGCTCCAGATCCGTGACTCCACAAGAGAACATCCACCCGGCCTCAACCTCCCATTACACCCAGGACGAAGTGCGACGAACACATTCCCCTTCCCGCTCCAGGTCCCGGTCCATATCAAGATCGCGCTCCCGTTCACGTTCTCGGTCCCGATCTTGGGCTGGACGCAAGTCAGGAGGACACTAGGAAGTTAATCTGCTCCCTCCTCTGACCCTCATTCCTGCAGAAGGACGGGGGTATAAATGGTTAAAGGATTGGTCATTTACCAAAAAGAAAAAAAGAAATGGTTTGTTTGTACGAAATGTTCTTTCTCTGATTTCGAAAAGGGATAAAATGAATGTGAAATCCCACTGACCCAGGTGTGGAATGCTTATGTTTTGTTCCGTTGTCTTATGAACGATGCTGGTCCTTTGGTTTTATTATTAAATCTCTTTGGTAAGATTAGCTTCAAGGAATATCATTTCAGCAGTTTCCATGTTCAGGAGTAGTCAGCCAAGAGGAATCTTTATTGCCTTTTTTTTTTCCATCCAGCTAATGTTGAGTTGTGGGGAAAAAAACAAGTATTTCAAAACTTTGAAAGTCCAGTCAGTTTTAAAGTGTTAGAATTTTGTCTACCAATGACTTAAACTACCACCTGTTGTTAAAAATGTACCATATTTTAATTTTGTGATATGTCATTTTCTGTAAGAGTAGGTGCCACTCTTTCCTTTTTATTTTCATTATTTTTTCATTTTGGAACTGCTCTCCAGATATTCTGAAATGTTACGGAAAGAGCAACAATTTTGTGCTTATGCAGCTATATAAATGGTTTTTCAGAATAAGTCACTATTTGCATGTTTAATCCTCCTAACCTTCTATATTTAGTTATTTGTTGAAAGAAAAAAACATTATTTTGAGAGTAATAAACGGATAACGTATGGGAAACTGTGTGGCATCATGTTATTTGTAATTCAAAATCAACCCATTAGGAAGATAAATCGGCACACGGAGTTTGCTCCACTTTCATAAAGTGAAACAACACTTAAGACCTTCCTAGCAACTGTGACTGATTTTTTGAATAGTGCAGGCTTGCTCTTTATAATTGAATGAAACATTTTTATCTGTTACAGAACAAGACTGTCATTCCCACTTTTATTTCATCCAAACGACAGCTTCATACAAAATGTAGCTGCTGCAATTTTCTCTTCCTGCTTATGTGCCTTGCTCAAGGGCTGTGTTCAGCAGCAGCTGTTTGGGAAGGGAAGAGCATAAGCCTGCGTGGAAAGCTGACAACACAGTCTTGTCAAAGGAGGCAGGCCCATTGATTTCCAGTTAATGGAATATAAATCATGGTAGCTGTGGGGAACAACTTAATTAGAATCACAGGGAAGCAACCATGTATGAAATCGGACATGCCCCATTGATCGTTGTATTGAAAAAATACATTGATCGCAAAAAGTACAGTGCTGGTGTGGAAGCCTGTTTTCAGTTGCATTAACAAGCACAGCTGGGATGAGCTAAAACACAGCATGATGCAAATACTGTTTTGCTAATTTAAAGTGACAGGGCCAAGATGCTGTATGCATGGCTGAAAAGGCCAAATATCCAATGGAAAATAAAATGTCACAGAGGGAGCAATTTGGCGTGCTGTGTAGTAGCTCAGCAGGTAGATCACACCATAAAGGAGTTTGAATCCCACTGGGGCCAAAAAAAAAAGAACTGTAACTCTCTCTAGAAAAAGTGGTTGGGTGGTTGGTAGTCTGTAGTGATCCCCCTTTTTTACACAAATATTTTCTTACTACATACCCAAACTTATGGTGGGATTTGATTTGTATTAGACAAAAATAATACAATTTAAAGACTGGTGACAGGGGTCAATTTCTATTGTATGGGCAGGCAGTTAAAGACCCAAGGCGATGATTGACATGATTTGACTGGTGTTTACTATTAATGAAGTGACTGAACGTGCAGGCTGGGGTGAGGCTGGACACAAGCGGTGGGTGGGCTTCCATGCAGGCTGTGTTGTGGTCATAACATTTAGCTTAATGGCCCGAAAGACAGAAATAGCTGTAGAAAACCACGGTTTGATGCTGTGGATGACAGTTCAGTTAGGGGAAAAGATGCCGCCACTGTAGGTGCAACGAAAGTCATGGACTTGGCAAAACTGGATATTCTCCACTAAGGTAAGAAATGATTTCAGGGTCTGTTGTTTTTGTTTTCAGGCACTGTGATTCCTGTCATCTGTTTATTTGGGCTCGGTGAAAAATGCATTGACTTGTAAGGCTTTGCATCCAAACCTCATCTGATGTGAAGACCCTTGATAAGAGTACGATCGAGTTGGCATATAGATAAAGTGCATCTACTCAGTGATGAACAAGAACTCAAATTACATTTTTCATCAAATTTGCTAAACTATTTCACTGTACAATGCAGACCCTAATAAGGGAGTACGTGCCATGATCAGACAAGCATATTGAACAATTTAAGAAATAACTGATCAAATGGATTTTTATCTACCTCCAGGGCAGCCACAGAGACCTTCCCGCCACAGAAGATCAGGGGCCAACCCAGGATAACCAGCTCTGCACGCGCTGACCTGCAGCACAAGGGGTGAATTTAGGAGGGTCAACTGGGTTCGGGGTCCTTTGAGAGCAGCCAGGAGTAGGCAACCAACAATTGAATATTTGGCAACGCGTTTCACCCCCAATGACTCGCAGGGTTCATCATCACCGGCAGTCCATTCATACCGCTGCAAGGTAAATGGCAGCACACAACACAGCATTGATTTCTCTTCCCAGGCTATAAGTTCTGAACAACTACAACCAGCTGGCAGCACTTTTTTCTAGTTTTCACCAGCAGTGGAGCCCGAAATCTCAAAGAGCAATTAAATTATACATTTACAACTTTCTACAAGAGGATGAAAAAAGATTATCCATGCAGTTAGGATTGTGCTCAGCGCCTGATTTCATTGCAATAGGCCTTTATCTTTACATTTCATACCAGAAATGAAAGGTAAGTTTACTCATTTCAAACTAAATCTTTATCAGTAAGTGGCTTAACAAGGACAATGCAGCTTTATATGCATTTCTCCTCTTTGCTCAGGAATGATATCATGCATACAATTACGGATGGTCACTAGACTATTTTGAAATGATTATGGATCATTTCTGATGATTGCCAATTATTTATTTGCAGGTGGATAATAGGAATTTAGGTTTTTGCTTTTTTGCCTCTGACTTAAGTGAATTTCTCTTTCACAACTTTTCTTTATTTCAACTGTTTTATAGCCTATTCACATATTAGACCCAACACACTTATTTGTAAAATAATGTCTTTACCATTGAAATAATGTAGGCCTTCTCTTTTAATTTCCACTGCCACAATATGGACATGAATGTTTTTGTAACCCAATGATTATAGCACCGCTCGTGTGAAAATGGGAGACTGGAACTTCCTTGGTGGGATCTTGGAGGAGGTGCACATCCACTCCACCATGGTCGGAAAGATCTGGTTAACCATCCTGTTCATATTCCGGATGCTGGTGTTGGGCGTCGCCGCAGAGGACGTGTGGAACGACGAGCAGTCGGACTTCATCTGCAACACCGAGCAGCCTGGCTGCCGCAACGTCTGCTACGATGAAGCCTTCCCCATCTCCCTCATCCGCTACTGGGTGCTACAAGTCATTTTTGTGTCCTCTCCTTCCCTGGTGTATATGGGTCATGCCATCTACCAGCTGCGGGCCCTGGAGAAGGAGCGCCACTGTAAGAAGGTGGCCCTTCGTCGGGAGCTGGAGTCTGTGGACATGGAGCTGGTGGAGGTGCGGAAGCGGATTGAGCGGGAGATGAGGCAGCTGGAGCAAGGAAAGCTCAACAAGGCACCACTGAGGGGTTCTCTGTTACGTACTTATGTGGCCCACATTGTAACTCGCTCAGTGGTAGAGATTGGCTTCATGATGGGCCAGTATATCCTCTATGGGCACCACCTCAACCCTCTTTATAAGTGTGAAAGGGAGCCATGCCCAAATGTCGTAGACTGCTTTGTCTCCAGGCCCACAGAGAAGACAATTTTCATGATGTTCATGCAGGCAATTGCCTGTATATCTCTCTTTCTCAGCCTACTTGAGATCATGCACTTGAGCTACAAGAAGCTCAAGAAGGGAATCTTGGACTACTATCCACATCTTAAGGATGACCTTGATGACTACTACGTCAGCAAGTCAAAAAATAACTCTGTTGTGCATCAGGTTTGCATGGGCACCTCTGTGGGCCGCAAGAATACTATTCCCTCCGCGCCAAGAGGATACACATTACTGCTGGAAAAGCAGGGTAACGGCCCAACTTACCCTCTGCTCAACGCCTCTTCTGCCTTTGTTCCTATACAGGGAGACCCTGCTGCACATCCAGGCTCAGACTGCCACAAGGATGTAGTGCCAAGTCCCACTGAGCACAATAGCAACTCTAACAACACAAGCAGTGAGACTCGCTCTCCTCCTGTCGACAAGCAGGATGAGCCAGAGGACGTTGCCCGAACTTTGCCTCATCACGAGGACCTGGAGTGTGGGAGCTCTGAGTATCCCACCCTCCCCATAACAGACTCTTCCTCATGCACTGCCTTGTCAGGCATCACAAGGAAATCACGGAGGGTCAGTCCACCCTGGAACTGCTCCACGGTGATGGAGGGGAATGGCTCTGACAGTGGAGATTCCTACCCCAGCATGAAGCCACATAGCAGCTTTGCTGCCCCTCGAACCAGGACCTTTTCTAAATCAGGCCGCAAGAGACTAAGCCGGTCCCAGAGCCCGGACTCCGCAGAAGAGCTGAGCTCTGTATCTCGGCACAGCCGTGAGAGCAACAGCCCCACTGCCTCCTCTCCAAAAAGTCGCGTGTCTGCGGCAAGCAGTGGCAGCAGCAGGCGAGCCCCAACTGATCTGCAGATCTAAACATACTTGTCAACGCAGAAACTCTCAGCTGGCCATGTTTGTATGCAGATTATGTGGACACAATATTATTTCACTTTTCATGCAGTTTGAGTTCTTCAAAAAAACAAAGGCACTCTTGCATGCAAAAGTTAAAAAGCCATTATTACTATGGTTCTGGGTTTATTGTCTTTGTAATGGATTAAGTTCTTGACTTCAAAGAGCACTGTTTTTGCAAACAATTTTAAAAACATAGCAGCATAAGCATAAGGCAAAGATGCATTTGAACATCAGCTCTTAGCCTATAAATAGATTTTAATAAACTTGGGGATAATCACACTCCAGCCACAATGCATTAATTTGTTTCCTTGTTTCTCCAGATCTGTTACAGAGATTCAGATGACCTTAAATTCTTTTGTTGCATGCTTCAAGTCAGTTCAAAATGAAATAAGAGAATGGAAAATGGAAGCCTAAAATCTATAATGCTGCCTTAGGCAGTAATCTTCTGTTACGTAACCTGATGTTTTGAATCGATAATATTGTTTTGATGAATCCAACTCCTGCTCCAACATGTTTCAGTGCAGTTTGAATTTTCTACATACCACAATCTATATCTTTAGTGTTTACCTGTTTACACCAGTCCTTACAAATTTACATATTTAAACAGCTTTAAATTCTACACAAAATACCCAGATCTGAAAGTTTGCAACAATTTGAAGGATAACAAAAATATCAAAAGTCTTTACTTATCGGGGTACCAATAGTAAAATGCCTAAAACTCATTTTTCAGTGTGTTTTCTATCAGATCTCAATCTTCTATCAGGCTTGTTGGCTTTTGTGTGAATTATTATTATTGTTATTATTGTTTTTTTGTTTTTTTTTTGGTTTGTTTGTTTGTTTGTTTTAACTTCACATTGAGCCATGCAATTTATATATCAATTAAATAGTTCTTTTGACAAATAAAACACCACTCCAACAAACAATGTCAATAATTGTGTTTATCGAGTTATT
Source organism: Neoniphon sammara (assembly GCA_900302535.1). Lineage (NCBI taxonomy): Eukaryota > Metazoa > Chordata > Actinopteri > Holocentriformes > Holocentridae > Neoniphon > Neoniphon sammara. The sequence continues at coordinate 8,000 of OMKZ01017962.1, read as the reverse complement.
TCTAACCAGTGACAGAGTTGCAAAGCAAAATCTGTGGTTGGGAACAGAGAAGGAAGCATCAATTTAATACCCCAACAAAATGATGCTGAATAGAGCAAAGCCATTTTTATTAATGAGAAAGAAAAAGTTGCCTCTTGTTACATAACAAAAAACAACAGTGGTTTGCTATTCACCACTGTACATCCATCATTGGGTAATTAACATATACATTATTCTACAAGGCAATTTGTTTATACTTTTTTTTGAAAGCAACTACTAAACTTCTCACTACTCAGCTGCTCCTTCTTCAGGCAATGATTCATACTGCAGAAGCTGAAAAATGATAAATGTATTGGGAAGATTTTATTAGCACACACAAAAAGTTCTTCAGTTGTACATATTTCCGAATTTTGGAGGACATTTTATTACCAGCATCTCACCTTATTTCTCAGGTCTTTGTTCTCCTCCATGAGTATGGCACACTTCTGCTGCAGCTCAGCCACTTCCACACGAAGGCTCTCCGTACTGGCAGGCTCTGGACCGGCCGCACCGAGGTGGAGCTTTATGAAACTGTGTGAGTGAAGGTCAACATGTTCTCTGAACACTAAATATAATTTGCAGTTGTAATATAGCTTAATGGCTTGGGTATGGTGCTGACACTACCTTCCAACAGTAGTCCAATTTACATTAGCCCCCACCAAACAATATTTGATACTTATTTGACTACTTCACCTTCCACTTGGCCTTTGGAGCTGGTTTCAGTGTTTTGCTCATGGACACTTCAGCAGGTGTTCCTGGGTTACACTAGGATATGCCAATATAGAGCCTGGGTGATAGCTTTGAGTTATCCAGCCTGAGCAAAAAGCACTGCACTGATACACTTGAGTAGTCCTTGTGTTGTAAGCTTTTATCCATAGTTTGGTAATAACTGCATTTGAATACCAGTGTATGTATAAATAAATAAACAATAAACAACAACAATAATAAATAAAATAAATAAATAAATAAAATTCTTCATCAAGCCATACATTACCTTGGCTTGGGACATAAGCTAGGGAGCTGGACTCATAAATATAGTCTTACTTTTGTGGTGGGGGAATATGAGTCCTGCAACATTTAAGAAACACTGGTCTCATACTAATAAATGGTCACCTTGCAGTAGGAAACTACTAACCGGTGTAAAGCTGCATATACACAAGAAAAGGATACTCCATGGCATTATTAGGTTTGTCTGGCTCTTCGTAAAGTGTCACAAATACTGCAAGAGGCAAATGAAATGATGACGGCACAGCACAAAACGGCATTGGCAAGGGATAAAGGGATTTAACATGCACGGACAGCAGGTTTACATGCTAGAGTGTTTTAAACTTCTATATACCCACCACTGATGAGACTGTCAATGACCCCAGATTTTTCTAGGTATCGTCTAAACTGCCCTCGTTTCGATTCTGGTGCCTGAAAGAAATTGCAATAAAAGGTTGCATTTCGCATAGACACTTTTTCTGGGATGTTTGGTCCACTGGCATGCTGTTTATTTTGGTTTATCAGTGTGTATTGTCCTTTAAGAGCTGATATCGAGGTTTGAGCTGTAAGTGTACAAGTGCAGAATGTCTCGCGTATTGCTGTGTAGTTCGTACAGGCTGCAGAGGACTACAGCTATAACATAGCATCAACAAAACCCTGCCCTATGAGAATTTCAGCAATAGAAAACCATACCGAACACTTACTCTGTAATGGGCCATGAATGCGACGCTTTATGGTTATCAGATAGCTGAAACGTTACGATAATGAGTAATTAAGGCTCACTATCGGCAGCTGGGCTGGACGTTTGTTGCACCTGTCTCCACTCCGCAGCGCGTGGAATCGTTGCCATAACAACGCACGAAAACGATATGGATGTGCGGAAGTAAAGTTTCCTCCCGATGATAACATAAGAGAGGAAACACAAGAAAGCACAGCAGCATCTGATAGAAGATAAACTATCTTCCGTATAAATTAACAAATGCAACCTGCCTTAGAATGCGTATAAAATGTAAAAGGTGGAAGTAGCCCTCCATAAGGAATTAGGAGAACCTTTTTTTTCTTGTATTTACCCTGCAGTTCTCATTATGTCACTGAGTTGTCTTTCTTATATTCTCACCCATGGTGTAATGTGATGGTTTAGTTATGCAGTATTTCAGAGTTTAGTAAATGCTTCTAAAAATGAGGTCATAAGAAATATAGACCCCCTCTCCAATCTGGTGTAAGTGGTGGGCCTATAAATAGGAGCCTACGGGCTATGCATGCATTCAAACGGGTGTGACCAGCGAATAAAGTCATTCAATCAGGACTATATACACAGATCAATCAGTATACCACCCACAATATCAGGACTACAAACAGATTCGATCAATTGTCTTTAAACATCTTAAATTTAATTAATCACAAATAGACCAGATTATAAAAGGTTTGGAAAATAAATGTCGAAAGCGCAAGAGAAAGTATAAAATATCAAAAATTTAAGTAGCCTACATATGGAGGATGAAGGGGTGGGAGTAGTATAGGAATACAGGTGGACATAGGCCTATGAAAGGTATTAATACCTTATGCATAGAAAAAATGGTGTGTGGTTTATCAAAACAATGACACTTATCAGTCCTTGCTTATTATCAGCGTTATTTTTATCATTTCATTTTTCTGAGTTACGCCCGTAACAGGCAGTACATTCAGATTCAGATTCAGGAGCTGACCACGGCTTGATGTTTTATTCAGAAAAGCAGCGCTGAATTAAAGGGGAGGGGCTTCAGTTGGTCACGTGCTGGAACGCCCAATCTTTATTACTGAGTTCTAGAACGTGTAGAACGACTTCGCTTGGTTGTTTTTCGTGGTTCCGCCGCCGACGCTCATGTTATACAGATCTGTGTTTACCATGCGGCCCCAAAGCGCATTCATCTTGTGACTTCCTGTTTTTCCTGGAAATGAAAAAGCAACACGGCTCTTTATTTTCTTTGCTGCTGTGAAAGGAGGCGACACTTTGTGGTGGTTTCTACCTTCAGCGCTGGAGCAGCCGAGGTTCTGTCTTAGCCAAGAGTACCGGGTCCAAAAACTTTTATAAGGTAAGCTTTACTTAATTCAAAATGACTTGTTGGTATGTAAAATACCGGTAGTGATGTCTGGTTGTATTCTTATGTGAATGCCCTGTCCCAGACATTGACAGCCAGGTTTGTTTCATTTTAGGTATCCTATACTGTCTTAAGTTGTTTATCTATGCTTTTCATGTTGTTATAATATTGTAATGACAGTGAGGGATTTTATTCACGTTGAATAGAGTCAGTCTTTGTCAGTCTAGGTGTGACCTTAAATTATTGGTCTAATGAAATGCAGTAATAATCCGGCTATAACAACATGTATTCCTCTAGCACAATAATCATTTAAACCCCATGGAAAATAATCAGGGAATATATTACTTTGTTACATATCCATACTGCCATAGTTTAGATTATTTAGAGGAACAATGCATTGGGGTATGTAACCTCTTTACACTCATTGGTTCATAGTCATGATGAGGCTGGAGTGAAACCCCCAAAAATGTACCAGTTCACATAAAAGGGATTTTCTATGCTCAAAATAATAACAATATCATATAAATGAATATTTGAAGCACCTTTCATCATACCCACGGACACTGTACAGCCAAGCACAATAAAAGCAAGTCTGTAACACTCACTTTCTGTCGTAAAAGGGGAAATAAGAAATGTGAAATTTCCACCACACAGAGAAACTTGTACTGAGTTGGTTGCTATGGTAAAAGACCACGTTAAACCCATGTTAAATCTATAATAAAAACTATTTTAATATAGGTCAGTAAATAGGCCGTGTTTCCAGAGTTTCACTAGTTGGAATGAGGAAACACAGATGGGGAATTCTGCTGTTGGAAAGACCCATTACATTTCAGGTACAGAGGAGCTGTCAGTGTCATAGTATAAATTATAATGTATGAATTGTTACAGAAAGGAGAAGTGAGACTTGCCAACCTTTTCAGGAATCACATGAGAGGATTCACTTACAAACACACAGGCACTCTACAGACCTGTGTCATATACCCTCTGTGGTTATTTTATGTTGTACTACGTTATCAGATGAACTGGCACAACATATTGAGTGCCAGAAAATTTAAAAAGTGACAATCCTGTAATTGGCAATTTGTTCTCATAAACTGGTGCTCCATACAGACAACCAACAAACCAACAAACACTTCAGATACAATTTTAACTAGAGATATCATGTTTCTTTTGCAGATTAGACAGTTGATGGTTAATTCATTCAAAGTGCAAAGCTGTCTTTTCAAAGGCAGTTTATCTAGTTTATCTCCTTCTACAGTCGCACACGCAATCATGATGAAATACTTCTACACTGAGAATCTTTTAAGGCACTGGCCTTAATTCCTCCTGTAATACCTCTTTGCATCTTATCTTTAGTTTTCTTTATGGGGTTTTTTTTACACCTCTTGCCATACGTCTACAATATAAACAAATGTCACATAAAGATATGCACACATTCTTCTACCAACATTATGCCAGTCAGCACAACTCTGGTCTTGATATCTGCTTTCAGTCCACATACACGCACACACACACACACACATTCTTTTGTGTTTAGAGGTTTCACAGCAGTAAGCAGAATAGCTTTTAGTCATACTCACTCTCATGCTTTGCAAATCAGCTGACATTTTCCTGAGAGAAGACCTATTGAATTTAACAGTGATAGTAGATTATCCCAGATTTAATGGACAAGCCAACACGTAGTGACTAAGATATTTGCTTTGAGTGCTGAAGCCAAACCTGTCAGACTGGTGCAATACTTCAGGAATCATTTAACTGTAATTCTAGACTTGCTAACCTCAGATAGGCTGCAGAGGACGATGCTTGTTTGCCTGTTTTAACATGATGTTTTGACATGACAAAAGCATTGCTGCATCACTGGTACAGAAGTGGAGTATATATCATTTAATTGCATTTATGGGTGTATTTTTATTCATATTAAATCTTTGTAGCGCAGCACTGCCATCAAGACATTTTTGCATATTTCTGGTCATTTGAAACTTACTCATATCGTGTTTTCTTCCAGCCTCTTGTGAAATAATTTTACCTGCCACACAAATACCATGAAATGTCACTTTGGGCGCCAGTGTTATCAAACTTATCCATCCAGTGTTTGACCTTATTGTGTTATTTCATAATGTTTTGAAGTCCATTTCTGTCCAATTCTGCTGTGTCATATCACTTGACTTATGTCACTTATTGACTTGACTGTCAGTGGTTTATCTCGTATCCTGTTTTTGCAGATCAGTCTGCTTGCTTTTGTTAATCAATGTTTGTGTTTTTTGCTTTTTTTGTCACTGATTACTGTCTTTATCTGTCCAACAGAGTTACCGCACTGTCATGGCTTGGTGACATCATTTTGTAAACGAATCCTTCTAGTCAGCTGATTGCCATGCCACATCAAAATGGCCACTCCATCAACTCGTCTGCTTTGGACAGGAGTGAAGATACTGAACCGCTCATTGAGAATGAAGCAGGTGCGTTTTCCTTGTTGTAGCAGGTAGAGATCGGTCACTGAAAAATGAATGGGTTTGTTGCACATGGAGACTCTCAAATCGAGCTCTTATGGTTTCATTTGTTTTATTTTTGCATTACAAACGAAAACACTGGTGCAAAGGCTTTCAGTTTGACATTGAAAATGAACTGTGTTTGAAAAAGGCCAATTAGAGAAGTTCCGTGTCCAACCAAAACACCTATATCATGAATGCTGCCCTCCTGAATTTGACAGCATTTTGCAGAATATTCATTCCTGCACAAGATGACATTATAGTTTTGTCTCATTTTGACTTATCTGTTTAGTCCATCCATGTCTGATTGGATGTAATTCTTACCATGAAAATACCATGAAAACAAACAAAGTCCCACCTGTAGAATTGATTTTAGCCTCTGTGAATAACACATTAAGGGCAGTGTTTGCAGTGATCACTGTCATGTCAGAAATAGCTTGTGCAAACAGCAGACAAACATGTTGCAGTTCTTGATGTCATGGCACAGTTGATCAGATGGCTCCAGTTATATTGTGGATGCAGTGAAATCACATGCTACTGAAATATAGACAATAAAGAGGTGGAGAAAGTGGGCTGAAGGTAGTTCTTTTATCTGTTTTATACTGTTGAGGCAAATAAAGGCACATAATCAAAAGTTTGCCCTTTTGCCTGACTCATTTTTTACTTTAAATTTTATTGTAGATGAGTCAACAGCAATTAGAAGTAACTTTAACTAACTGTCCCGAGCCACTGACTGAATGTTATGAGGTTGGTTTACTTTTTTACAAGCTCACACAGTCCTGTCGTGTAACAGTGAACAGGATCTAGTATAATTATCCTTAAGGATTTTAAACACTGCCAGCATTACAAACATGGCTGGATGTTTATATTAAGTGACGATGATGCCATTGGAGTGATGAAATCATCCCGGTCCATCACACAGAGGTTTTTATTGAATTTGGCTCATCACACGAGCAGAGGGCTGAGTCAGGAAAAAGAAAAATGAACAGTCAAAAGCAAACGTGAACAGTAAAAAACAGTGTATATAAGGCAAGGAAACAGAAAAAGAATTAATTAAAAGGGAATCAGTTAGAATTAATAAAGGATTGCTACATTAAAACGAGTCTATTAAGATGGATTGTATCAAATATTTTAAAATTTCCCCTCATGCTTCCCTCCAGACCTCATGTGTGTGACGTGTCTGTGTCTTGTCGTCGTGTCTGAACAGTTCCTCCCAGGTGCTGCTCGGCTCGCCTCAACCTGGCCGTGCTCATGTTCCTCGGCCTCGCCATGGTCTACGGTCTCCGCGTCAACCTCAGCATCGCCATGGTAGCCATGGTGAACACCACCGACTCCGGTCCGGTCCTGAACAACTCCAAAGCTCACGTGTGTCCGCTGCCTCCGGGGCAGGACAACACCAGTCAGAGTCTCTCACAGCCTGATGGAGTAAGAACAGCGAATACACTTTCTCCCAAGTGGACTTTCACTTTCTATAAATTTAAGTCATTTCCAATACGTTTGACACAACAGACATTTGTTTTATTTTTCTGCACAACATTTATATTAACTCATATTATCACAACACATTAAAACTGTTGCTTTGTGATAAGCAAGTTATGTGAAAATAACTCAGAATCTGACATCAAATTAGACCAAATTCAGATTCGTATCACCCTCAAACCCTCTGATGGCCTGACAAATGTTGGACTGGAGGGTCAAATGTGTCCTCATAGGAATAAAGCTTTGATAAGAGCTTAAAGCAGTTGTTTTCAAACTTTTTTGTGCTCTGAAAGTTGACTTTCATTAAGCAGCAGACCCCCATTTGAAGTGATTTTGCCCTGTGGACTCTGTGGCTATGGAAATATATTTTGGTTTGTATTAAGTATTAAATAGTTTAGATATAATACTTGAACACTGACTGACTGTCAAGAGATGAAAATATAATGTTAAAATCACTCACTTGTTTTTGTCTTCAGGAGAACCGCACTTTGTCCTCAGCCACATTTGACATGTTACAGAGATTAGATTAGATGAAACGTCAAGGGGTCATGTAACCCCTTAAAGTTTCAACTACTATGCAGTTTTGAAAAAGCAGGCAGCAGGAGGAGCAGGAGGGTGAATGGGAAAGACTGGAAAGTGGAACAGATTCAGTCAAAAGGGTTTACAGCTGTCAGAGAGTAAATTGGGATTAAAGAGAAGATCGACGAAGATACCATTATACGATGTTAAGATTACGACCAGGGTGGAAGTTTTTCATTATAAAATTAAATAAATTGCTATGAACATTGATTAACAGGTTTCAAAACTGCTGCAGTGATCCTTGTGGGTAAGAAATGCAGGTCAGGCACACTGGAGGCTCTAAATTGTGACTGAGAATGTGCGGGGCATCTCTCTGTCTTTCTCCCAATGCATGCTGGGATATCCTCCAGCCTCAATCCTAGCTAGGAATAAGCGT
>OMKZ01017961.1:6786-28707 GCA_900302535.1 Neoniphon sammara | reverse complement strand
ATATATATATATATATATATATATATATATATATATATATAGAGAGAGAGAGAGAGAGAGAGAGAGAGAGAGAGATGGATCAGTAATGACCAAGATCTGATGTCTAATCAAAATACATCCGCAAAGTACGAGCAGTGACTTCATGGTTGTATGTGTCTGAGTGGAGGCCCAGATCAGTAATGACCCAGATCGAATATCTTATCATAATACGTGGACCTGAGTGCCTCCATAACAAATATTAGCCAAAACTACTGTTCAGACAGAAACTCTTGACACCACTCTAATGCAATATTACACAGTACTGTGCTACTACTCTCACTATTTAAGGCTGAATATATCTAATGTTGATTGCTAGTACACCATTATTAGTCGACAAGCACACACATCTAGTTTTAGGTGTTGGGTCCAAAAATGTTGATTCAGATTCAGTGGAAAGACTTGCAACACAATAGGCACTGCCGGTAAGTTCCACAGCTTTACTGTAACATTTTGGATCACAATGTTGTGAGCTCTGAAATTACTGTTATTAAAAAGGCTTGGTGAATCATTCCCTTCGTCATGCCAGAGGTTTAAATTTTAGTGTGAAAAAACATTTGTGTATCAAGACAATACCGCATTTTTAACAAGCGGTTGACAATGAGTGATTTTATGAGATGGCTGATTGTTTTTGCTGTTACAGCATATCTAATTTCTAAGATACTCTGAGAGTTATATAACAGTGTCTGAACCTGGTTATGGATAATGTGGCATTATTTATCCAAAAACCCCAGTCTTGTACCATGTCTAACACACCCTCAGGCCTTGTTTTAAATATAAGACCCAGTTAAGTCAAATGCTTAAAGTAAACATCATTATATTGAGGTACACAGTGTAAATCTGTCTCTCCATCTTTGAGGCCAAGAGAGATTTGTTATAGTTACTTCTACTGTGACCAATCTGACAACACATAAAGTAGTTATAGTAACACATTCATTCAGTTTCCCATGCCAACCCAACTTCAGTGTACCGTGCCAACACATACTGTGTATCTCAATGAAATTTCTTCATTCTGCTGCATGCACTTTAAAACCATCCTGCAACTCAGAATAATAAACCATAAAATCCCTATGGAAATCAGAAATCCATACAAGGGAGCCCACGGTGTTACTGCTACAGTATGGATGTTTTTCATAACAGAGTCAAGTTTGGGCATACTTTAAATGATGCATTTTAACTGTAAGCAGTGAAGGAACACCCTTCTGGCCAACAAACTGAATCTGAGCCTTTGTTTATACATCTTCAAAAAAAGCATAATCTGAAAGGAAAGCTCCACCCTTGGATACTCTTGGATGCTGTTCTATATCATCAATCTGTGAGGACGGACTCCAGGAATTATTTTCAGAGGAAGTGTTGTAATTTACCTTGTAGCTCTGCGCATAGCCCCCCACCACCACCACCCACCCCACACACACATACACACAAATACACACACACCCCACCCCCAACCTGCCTCGTATACTTCAGGAACAGACTCTTTGGCACAGAGATTCTTGCATGTCCGGGGTCAACTTTTCTGAACAGGATAGTGATTCTCGCTGTTCACACACAATCAGTTCCTGGAACATTTCCATGTGTGCTCATTCAGAGGCCGGCCATAATGTTGGATAAAGGGAGGGAGGCACACAAGATGTATCTGGATATATATGAAAAGAATGCGGCAGAATGGCAGAGTGTCAGGCAAGTGGTCTTACAATTACATTAATATTCCACATGTTTTGCAAGACAAACAATATTTCTTACACCTGTTGGTCCTGTCCCTCTGTGAACCAAACTTTATAGAAGGGTCAAGAAAGGAAGAAGTGATTCAATTTTGAGAAGAATCGATCAAAGGTCAAGGTCACAGGGTAAGGTAAAGTTTCTGCACAATGGTAGTACATATAAGGAATAATTACAGTATAATGGCCATATGAGTTACAATTAAACTAATTAAACTATAATTACAATTAAACACTAATATAGAGTCAGATATGACCTTTTTATTGGTTACATGACCTTTGATCTTCAGTGACCTTGAAAGGTTGAACTGATCATGCAGGTGTTGCACCCTCTGAGTGCTCCCTCTAGTTCAGTATCTTTTTGATTTGGAAATTTTCTGCAAATTTTACTAAGTCCTGAGCCAAAAGATTGCTGCAACATTATATTGCAGAACAGACCTTTTCACAGCAGACATTCTGACACAGGTGTTACTAATGACATTAATAAAGGTTCAGTTCCTGGTATTGTTCATGCTGGCTCACTGGAAAGACCCTCCTACACTTAAATGGAATAGAACTTTAAGTGACACCTGCGTTTACCTGCTATTTCAAGTCAAAATGGCTGCTGTGAAAAAGGTCTATAGCGATACTGCTCCTGTTCACACAGAACTATATGCTGTAATACACATGCATTTTTTTGTTCATGTTTAATTCTGAGAGATGGCCACCCAAAACCTCTTGTTGCTACTCTAGATGTTCTTCAATTTTTCGCAATCACTCTATTGCAGCTGCACTGGAAATATCTTAATGTGACATGAAATCATTTGCATGTGGCAAGTTGTCCACAGGAATGATAAAAATACAACCACCAAAAAAATAAAGAAACAAAATGGGCCCAGAAATGCAAGGTACATCTGGTGGATAAGGGTGGAATTCACAGCAATGTATCCATCACCCAATTACATGCCTGGCTGGGGTGAAAGGTGAACTTGGATCACATTTCATGTTGCTAATTTGGGGAAAAATCTTCTACATATTTTGCTTTTTACAAAAAACATTCCACTCTCAGGCAGAGCAGCTTCTTATCAGAACGCTCAAATGTTCACGCCACCCCTGCTGAGGCCTCATGCACACAAGCTCCATATCTCCCTCTCTCTCTTCTCACTTTCCCAATATATTTCCTGTAAATGCTAAATTTTCATAAAGCAGCTAAAAAAACAGAGATAACGTAAAATGACAGAGATAAATGCATGTAATACTGACATGCAATATTGGCAAACCCGCTCACACACACACACACACACACACACACACACACACACAGAGTACAGTGCACATACCACAACACACGCATTCTCAGGAATCCACTGTCATGTTTCTGTCAATATATCTTCAGGTAGCACTCTTTGCATCGTAAACTAGGAATGTTTCTGAGCCAAAGAGATGAAGAGAAAGCCAGCTCAGTACTCCGCTCTCCTTCTTCAGGTCCCAGACACATTTACCATCATCTCCTCGGCAGCAAATGATCCATACAAAAGCGCAGAATCAGCTCCGTGACCCATTATTTATAAGTGTGTTCAGCAATTACTCCCTGGACAAATTATTTTACCACCCTAGGACTTTATCTGTATATATCTATCATAACTTTAACGGCAGGCTGTTAATCTTTTAAGTTTTTGTGCATATGTGTCGAGCTCTGTTGGGAGGATAAGAGGAAGCGGAGAGGAGGAGTGAGTGAGGACAGATATAACATGGTCTCTGGGGTATCGCAGATTGATAAATGGGTTAAGAAAGATATTGGTCTTGTACTGTATGAGGTTCAATTGAGGAGATCATGCCCAGAAATTTAAAATAAACAATGGTTCTGCATGTGGAGAGAAAGAAACACTGTGTTATATCATTGAAAGTGAGAAAGTGATATAAGTCAGAGAACATATGCTGTGGCTGTTTCCCATTCTTACAAGATGTTATGTTGTTTGCGTGCATTTCAAGCCTGTTTGCAGATTCATGACAGCCACACATTATGTGAAAACAAGAATGGCAATAAAAAATGTAAGGAACAGATATTTTAGAGCTGCGTCAAGAAAAGGGAAAGTACTTCCTCAAATATTTTGGAAAAAAATAAAAAAATACGACAAACAACAAAATATGTCTGGCTAGCTCGCAAGTCTGACCAGAAAATAACACTTAAACAAAAACAGGAAATCGTCATTTATGTGTGTGTGTGTGTGTCTGTGTGTGTAATGCAACAAAACTCCACTACCCACTGATCAAGTGATGGAGCAGAGTTGAACCAGATGTGGGCGAGGTAGTCTGAAAAAAGTGCTCGTCACACAAACACACACACAAACACACACTCACACAAACAAACACTTATGCTGTCACCTGTGCCGTTACTGAATAAAATAAGTCTGGCACACTCACCTCTTCTTTGATATTTCATACCTTGGCCCACATTTCTCCTTTTAGCTCACAAATTCCCTACAATATTGAGCTATTATGCTCACAGATGCAAATACAAGCCCCGGTATGGCTATGATCCTCTATTCAGTTGGACCTCATGAAACTCTCTCGCCAATGCTGCACTGCTTTTTGGCCACATAATGAACCAAATGGCTTCCAAAGTTGTGTTAGGTTTGTGGGTTCACTCAGTCCAGTCTCTTCACGTTTTGTTAATCCTTCAAGTTTACATCTGATTTCTCCCTGGGCCCTTCAGAGCTGCACTGCCAGCCACACTCACTTCATCATGTTACTCAGCGGTGACAACACAGCCCAAGGGTGTTTCCTGATCTTGTCTCTCACTCTCTAATTGCACTAAACTTTTACTGAGCCAAGACACAGCTGGGTACAACACCAGTCACCTCATTTTCCTGGGCTGAGTATGGCTGGGCTGAGTGGTGCAGGCAGGGCTCATCCTCGAAATGAAAAGGTTTTTGTTCGGCACTGATTGCGGAGATAATTGTCAGAGCTGGGAGGGCCATGGAGGCCTCTTCCTTTTCTCCTCTCTCCCCCACCGCTCCTCTTTCTTCACTCGCATGGTAAAACCCAGACCGCTGTCCATCTCAGAGCGCCATACCCTGATTGGACCAGAGTGCAAGTAGCGTCAAGTCAGCAAAAAGAAAGCCTGGGCTGAGAGTCTAACATCAAATCGTCCCCTCTGTGTTTTAAAGCTAAAGCAGTACATGTGATTTATTTCATTCTGAGAGATTTAATGAGAATCTGCTTCTAGTTTTCTCTTCTCTCGTTTTTGCTGCACACTCTCTGGAGGTCATTAAAGAAGATGAAGAAAACAACAGCACGTGATGGGCTGCAGAGGCAGCATGGAGGTGCTGAGAAAGGGACAGTATGTGCTGGGCACTAGTGCCTTTTGCCTTTGAGACACAGAAACACTTCTGTGAGTCAGTGACTGACTGGAAATGATCATCTGTGACATTTTTTTCATATAAAGAAAAGTTCATTTGGTTACTCAGAATCGTCGAATGATATACTGATTCAGACCATACTCAGAAGGCTTTCTTAACAATGTACAGTATGTGAAAAATATGACCAGGCATCCTGTTGGCTCAGATGCATCCCATGGGCTTGTGATTTTATTGGGTCAAATCCAACTCACAGTCTTTGTCATATGTCAGCCCGAGCCCTCCTCTCACTCTCCACCCTCATCTATCTATTTTAGTAAGACACAAAGACTACATAAATCAACCAACTTGAAGAAAATGGAACGATTCCAGTGGTTATGTCCAAAGATGCAGTAATTAATTACATATCTGATTTGCAAAAACTAACTATAACACCAATTGATCAAATACTGTCATAAAATTACACAAGTGTTTATCAAAAAACAAGCACAATGAAATCCTTGTTAATGGCTTTAGTCAATACTTTCCAGCTATTTTAAATGTTAAAGCTGGATGACAGTGGGTTGCTTACATCAGTTGAGTAAAGGGAATTTTGATAGTCCATTGGTTAGTGTAAGTGCCTGAGAGCAAAACCATGTTGCAACACCTGTTGACTGTTAAACAAACAGCTGCTGTTGCTAAAGTGGGTTTTTAAATGGTTTGGTCTCACAGTACTCTTAAGCCCAGGTGAAACTGGAACTCATGCTTTGGTTTAACTGTCCTCTCTCTCCTCTCTATCTTATCATGCCGTTAAAATCACCCCATTAAAATCTGCTTCAATCCCCTTTTCTTTTTCCATCCCATGAGCTGTCCAATGTTCATCCACCACTCCATCTCAGTGGCAGACACAGGTCTTTAACCCATCCTGTAAACACTTTGCTTGAGGCATCCCTACTGAATCAATCCAACCCCACTGACCTTTATTTATCTTATGTATTCTATGAATGAGCAAACTCATTATCTCTCTGAGCTGCTGTCATTCATCCACTCTGCCTCACCAGGGACTCGTTTGAAGACTTGTTTTAAGGCTGACGATCTCATGTTCCCTAGTCATTCTGTCCACAGGCTGGCTCGTGTACGCTGGGGTTAAGTGAGCCAGCAAATGGTTTGGCCTGTGACTGTGTGCTTATTGTAAAGGGCACAACCCCCGAGTCAGTCTGGAAGTCTGTCTAGCGTACGGCCAAAAACTCATAGGAGGCGCGTTGCTCTCAGTCATTTTAAGCTCTATAAACACTCACTCACACTTACAAGGAAAAAAAATAATCCTTATGCAGAGCTGCTTCCAGTATCTTCATATCTAACCCAAACAAAAACTTTAGCGCTCCTACTTTTCTCTCTACAAAAGTACTAATTACCATCATTGAAAAACATACTGCAACATTACTAGTAACTACAGCCAGCCTCAGATAAATGTAATGAAGTAAAAATTACAACATTTCCTAGTAAAATATGGTGAAATAAGTTAGAAAGTCTCAAAATGGAAACACAAAGTGCATGTACAGTAACTAAGTAAATGTTCTGTTAGTTTCCACCTCTGTTCACAGATATGTTAATGTGAGCAAGACAGCTTCTCTCTCTCTCTCTCTCTCTCTCTCGCTCTCTCTCTCACACACACACACACATACACACACAGAAAGACTCAGTGATGCTTTTGATAGGTTAATGTCTGAATATAACCAGAAATGGTGGGATGCGGTGTCAGACACTGGTCTTAAACAGCTCCAGGAACCTCTGAATCCCTGTTTTCCTGGGCTGACCTCCTGGTACGGTTGGACTGTAGGAAAACATACTCTGAGATATCAACCATTCTTGGCTTCAGACAAGGCCTTGCACTGCATGCCACATCTGGCATAATCATATTTGTAACCATAACAAAGATAGGAGGAGGTAAATCAAACACAGCTCCTCTCAGAGCACTTAGACTTTTGCTCAATGAAAAGCAAATTGGAGTTTCCTTTCATCACGTGAGAGATTTCTGGCGTTAACAAACAAGCATTCGTTCTCCCATGGAATCGGAGCCGGGCCCGTTCCAAACTGGATGACCTCTCCAAGTCCCTCTTCTCAGAAAACAAAGGACCATTCTATATTAGGCATGTAAAACTCACAAAGTGTGAATAAAAATACACTGCAAGATGTGGCTATTCCGGTCCCTGACCTGTACTGTAGGAACAATATGTGTCCTACACAATGAGGTGACAGTTGCCATGATGCAGATTCACACATTTCTTACAGTTATCAATCTGGATCCTTCAGAGAGGCATCATCTATAACAATAGCAAGGGTGCAAGCTATTTACAACAAGGTCAGTGCACAGACTGTGAAATATGCATAACCTACTATTGATCATTATTCATCAGAAATCCTCCATAAGTCCTCTGCTGCATCTTGTTATGCAGAATGTAAAAAGAGGCTGGGTGCCAGTGTTGAACTTATTGAGTTTGCTGCACTTTACAGTAAACAGTAGGGTCTCAATAAAACTGGTAATTAATTTGCTCACAACGTCATAAGATCCTAATAAAACATACTATAGTTGCTTGTTCAAACAGACCACAGAGCTCATTCAGTAAATGCCTCTGGTTCAGACACTTCATATCTGTAGCATTGTTTACCAGTTGTCTACAACATTGTGGCTCATAACATAGGCATGGCCTCATACTCTTCCAAGACTAAATTTCTTGTGCAGCTCCGTTCCGTCCCCAGCCACAAACACTGATAACATTCCATTCCTATTGTGCTCATGTAACCTATATAGTTTGTAAGTAATTATAAATCAGGCAGTGGTTCCCCAAATTGGGTCTGGAATCCCCCAGGGGTCCATGAGGAAAGTTACATGGGATAGCAAACCACACTGGGATATGTGCTCCACAATTATTTCATGCACTAGAAGTTAACACTATGAGATACAAAAAAAGGTAAGACATCACTGACAAAAGTGGTAATAACAAAGAAAGTAACAATTATTTATCAATGGTGACAATAATTTAACAATTAACAGTATGATAATGTACAATAAGCTGTTCCTGTGACCCATTTTATCAAATATGGACGCTTAGTGCAATGCAGGTCTATTCATTCCAGACTTTAGAAAGTTTGTAAACATCTTCGCTAAGCTCCATCATGTGCCCTAACACTGACTTCGGTTTAAAGAAGCTGCGAAATGCAAGAAAAGCCAGTCAGGAGAATCGCGTCAGGCTGCAGACAAACGGATCTGAACGCGTCGTACGAGCCTGTCAAAAGTAGTTACAGCCTCACGTCATCACGTCTGAGGTTCACCTTCAGGACATAAGGCGTAATTGGCGTCTCAGTGCCACTGTGAAGATGGTGCCGTCAATAAAGATTCAACTTACCTTCGACGCAGAAAACAGAAAGCAGTCAAGCGAAGATCCGCGCTGTCATCTCTCAGAACCTTTATTTTGTGCATAAGCGGCGACCAGGAAGCATTTTGCAGCTGTTTTCAGGATGAGATGTATCCCTCCTCACTCTCATCTGCATCGTCCCTTAACAACAGGGTACCTCCCATCAACGCAACATACGCTGTCGCCTTCACGCAGCGGGTGTCTATATGTTTTTTTTTCTTTTAGTTTCCTAAATTTTAAGTTAATTGCTTGCTGTTTCACACTGACATCCCCAGCCCCAAATTGATCATTTTGATAGTTCTTTGAGTTACACTTCATTCCAAAGCAGTTTCTACATAAAAGGCGCAGGTATTGGTGTATGTCATCACCAATATTCATGCACGGCTCTTAATGAAAGACTCTGCATAGCCCTCTTTAGTGTGAATGTCTAGGTTGCTATTAAACTGACATGGGTAACAATTCTCCAATATGCTCAATTTTCAAATTTAGAGTAGAGACCATGCTGCGTTTCCAACTACTGTTTAGATAAGATTAGAATTAAGTTTGGCGATTTTGGTGGGGGGGACTGAGGCATTACAGCAGCAGATATTAGGATATAAATAAAATATGTCAGTTTGTGGAAGGCAGTTCATGGAATTACAGCAGCTGAAATGATTGAGAATATACAGCAGTTAAATAAAGATATAGTGTTTTTGCTGACAGATTTACAAGTGCGAAGCAAGTGCGCATTGCTGTTTCTTCATAGTAGTGGTGGTCTAGATGTGCAATGGGGGGGAAAAACAGCTTACATAGAGAATTGTGTACAGACATGCAGATAATATATTATATGAAGGAATATATGCAGCCAACGGAAATATGTGCAGATGTACACTGTTGGCCATCACCGTCCTAGGCTTCAGCCAAAACTTTATGGTCGAGTTTAAGGGGATTTAATATTGAAAAGGAGATTAAGAGTGAAATAACATTTTGACCTTAATATACTTTATAATATAGAAATAACGAGTAATAACAACCCGAGGAGCAAATCAAGAGCTATTATGTTAAAGCTCCTGAGGTCTTAGTTATAACATGTGCTTTGTAGATGGATAACTAACAAATGTTGAAATAATCAACAAATAAGCAACTAATATATGAAAGCAAAATCCCTCAAAGATTTGTGTGCATTATAATTATCAGCTGTAGTTTAACATGGGATATCAGTGTTCTTGCTCATGACTCTTAACACTGTTAGAGTAATACAAAGGTATGCATTCACAAAATCAGCCACCCACCTATTGTCAGTGAAGCTCCAGGAGGTGTGTCTTAATGGCACACGAGATAAGATTTAAGTCTTAGTTGCCTTGTTTCTCGCTTTGGAAGAAAGTTACCTTGCTGTCTCAGTTTCCATTCTTAAAGGACTTTCTTCCTGGACACTCCGTGATCATCCTCCTCCACAGTCATCATAAACAGATGCATTTGTCCTGCTCTACTAACAAGCTTTATATCCCCCAACCAAAAACATTTTTATTATTGTTTTGGGTATGCAGACATGAGGGTAATATGGTGAAACAAAGGCAAAACAAAACAAAAAACATGTACAAAAAAACAACTGTCTAACAGTTTGTGATGGTGGATGAAGAAAGATGATCCGATAGGCCTCAGGAAAGCTGTTCTAACAGCTTGTCATATTTTATTGAGCAACCAAAGGGCAGTTAAATTAATGTTTAAGCAAGGATTTTTTGGAGCTTCAACATCCAAAAACCAAGATCCAGCAGCTCTCACCATTTAATGATGCGTGTAACAACCAGCCATGCTGCTCAGCTTCCCTGACTCCAGTTCAAGACTCGCTGCTGTCCTTGTCTGACCTAAGAAAGCAGCAACACATACACCCGGGATCACCATGATGCAATCATTACGATACAAAGCATGTTTACATACAGAAGAAAACACAATCAATGGCTGGAGATGTTTCTGAAGGCAGACGTGGCATGCTTTTACTGGTGACCTCTGGTGTATTCAGCATGAGAGAGATAAAACAAGTGTTGAGAAAATGTGTATACACTAAAACTACGGTGGTGTGACCTGCCTGCTGGCTAGAGACAGATACATCCTATCTCTAGGGAGCTTTGTTTCCCCAAGATTAACAAGTACTGATTTATGATCCTGGAGACACATTGTGTTTGGATGTTTTTGGTCCAAAAAATTTGTTCACTCATCTTTACACATCCCAAGGTAACTCTCCCAGCACTGCAATAAATTCAAGGGGGAAGATCCCCAGCAAACCATCCATAGCATGTGAACCACAGCCAATGTGAAAGACAGGCGAGCTGTTGACCAGAGCACAGCAGAGGTTGGTACTGCGTCCCGTAGCAGATGCCAGCAGACCTGCCGTCACTACAGGAGAACAGACGGCTGCTGAAAGAAGGAAGGGAAAGATTTGCTCTCTGGTCTCCGTCCATCACTCCACTCCTCCCCAAACATGCTTTCTCCTTCCAAACAATCTCATCTCTCCATCTATCATTCATTTCTGTTTTCAGCAGGTTATCTCAGAGGCGGCCTGAGAGAGGGCCTGTCGCTATGGCAACCACTCCAATTCCTGGACATGTCCCAGGGTTGTAAAAGTGAAGAGCCGAGGCCGTTAAGATCCTTGTCTAAGTCCAAGATTTAATAGATGGGTCGGAGGGGGACACAGGAGTTCAAGCCAACATTTGTACTCAGCTACAGAGTCAAAAGAGTGTGGGACACAAATACTAGCCCACTAGTCTATGGCTGCTAAATTTTAGACCAGGCTATGGTGAAACTGGACAAGTGGGGTGGCCAATGGATTTTGAGATGGCTTCCAGTTCAAGCAATACACCAGTTTGGTGCTCAAAATCATTCCATGTCTAGTGTGGGATAAAGAGAGCAGGAATGGGGAGAGGAAGCATGCGAGACAGAGGAGAGGGCGCGTAAAGGCAATATAAAGTCAAAGAGAGCAACAGACTGAAAGGAAACAAGGAAGCAGCCAAGATCGTGGATGTTGTTTTATCAAGTTCAATTTGTCGACTGGTTGTTTCCTCCAAAATACACTATTGCATCACACTGTGCGTGGGAAATGTCCCCAAACTAACACAGAGCTCAAAGAGTCTCACTTATCTCTGTGTCTCCAAAGATATTCATATGTGCAGCATCACTCCCTCATAACTTGAATACACACACACACTGTCTTATTATTGTACGAAACACAAACTGCTACAGAGAGATTTCAGTATAAGGGTCCCGATTAAGAATTCAAAATATGGAAATGGGCTCAAGGTGCTTCCTTCCACCCTACACTCATAATTTAACAGGAATAAATCTTAATGAACAAAATAATTTAAAGCAGGTATACTTCATATATTGTTTTAACTGGTTTAATTTTGATTGCTGTTTTTTTGACAGATAACTTTAAACTCCAAATGAGTGTATTTGGTCCTGGGACTCTTGGATTGCATATTAATGGATGACTATACAGTAGCTTGGTCCAGTGATTACTGAGGGACAGGCAATATATGTTCTACAAGTGGAAACCATCAGCTCAACATGAAACAAGACCTCAAAACCAAACACTCTCATTTGAAGTTATTTCTAAAATAATTTGTCAAGAGCATTTTTCTAGTGAATGAAAGCAGTATTTGTCTTGAAGGCTTTGAAGATATTTTGCTAACCACTGTTTACTGCAGGAAAATACAGTAACAAACCAAAATAAAAGCACATTTTTATGGCAACCACAAAATATTTTATTCATATGAATGTAGTATCTTTCACAGAGACACAACGGGGGAAAATAACAACTTTAAGGTTTTCTTTTTATTCTACATGTTGTACCACTGGCACCATCTCCTCGATTTCACGGTCCTCTACCTCCAAAATTAAAGTTCTCCAAAAATGTCAGCAAGTTGCAATTAGATAAATCAAACAAGCAAAAGCCATCTGGGTAAACCAATATGAAAACAAGTTGAATGCTGAAGGAAGGCGGGGTTTATATCCTGGAGATACAAGACAGACGGTGAATCAAGGAGAGTGACACAAAATCAAATTAATCACAACCAAGAGTAGCTGTCCTCAGCTAAATCTACTTTGCACTGCAGTTCAACGTGACAAAAAAAAAAAAAAAAATGACGAGAAAGGGAGCACAGTACTGGTTGTTTAAGGTGGGGTTCGGGGGGTTTACAAAACCCTCAAGGGGGTTTCAGGGTTATCCAAGCAGCTTAACTCCAAATAGCTCGACTATTTTCCAAAGTTGATGTAAACAAGCGTGTGAGCTGATGAAGTGACGGGGTGATGGTCTGCCTAAGTAGCATCCTCTATGGATGGACTATAATCCCACTGTGTATTCTGTGGTGGGCCAGGTCCTTCTGGCGATGAAAACACCAGAGGAACCACAGTTGATTTTGGAGCATCACGGTCTTTTCAAGTTCTCTGTGAACATTTCCACATTGCGACATTTGGTTGGCAATAAATTGAGTAGTTGTGGGAAACACAATAGAAAGAAATGCCTCTCCAGTCTATTTCATCAACGGCTTTCTGTGTTTATTAAAAAGGCTTTATCATTTGATTAATTTCATAGACTGTATTCATGTGTTGACCTCTGATGTCCTCTCACTTGTTTTAGCCATGCTGCAGGGCTGTGTTCTGGGTTGAGGTGAAGGTTGAGGGCTCTCAGGTAGCGACAGAGGTGACGATCTGCACCACCTCTCCGTTCTCTCCCTGGATGGTACCCTGGATGGCCTCCTTCACATCCATGTCTCCCTGCAGGGCTGGGGCCAGCTCAGCAGCCTGGGACGCACATGACAGAGGAGAGAAGAGAAAGACAGTGAGATGAAAGAGAAGAGAGTTAAGTAAATCAAGGCAACTGTAAACAAGTTGTTCACCACAAATTCTGCAGTCTCTCCCCAGGCCAGTGGCTAACTAATACGGTTTGTCACCTTCTTTTGACCTTACTCCCCCCCCCACTTAGCCCAATCACAGTGGTGAGATGCATCATTTTCTCAAGTTTTGTCAGAATCTGAGCAGTGGTGTCTCAGATACTGATGGACAACAAGACTAACCCACAGTCTCTGCCCCACTTTCATTGCGGGGGACAATGAAAGCGAATCCAACAAAAATGGATGGAGCGGGGAAAAGACGAGGAGAAAGATGGAGAAGAAATAACAGGGAACAGATCAGAGAGAATGAGGGACGTGGAGATGGTAGGCGAATGGGGATGAGAAAAGAAGCAGGGTGACAGGTGGAGAGAGACATGGCAAGAGATAACGCTATTTGTGTTTTAGCACGGTCAGAGTATGTCTGTGCTAGATGTCAGACAGAGAGAGGCATTGTGTGGGTAAAACCCCTTAAAAGATGAGAGGTTCATGACTCAGTCCTGGAGGACGAGCACGAGGAGTGACTCACTCCTTCCTCAAACGCACGCCAAAGGTTCCCTCCAACACACCTGCAGCTTTTAATCCTCCCTCCAGCCCAGCATGCTGTCACTAGACAACAGAATCGACTGGAGCACAGCTGCACCACAGCAGCATACACAATGCAACAACACAAAGTTCGGCTGACATGCTGTAACCATTGGTGGTAAAAAGGCCAATTAAAGGTCATATGGCTTATGTTTTTAACTGGGCACTTGAAACATCAGCAGCACTGAACCAAACCATCAAAGCTCAGGCCTCTCCACTGGAAAATGGATAATGGATTGTTTGTCTTGACTGTATTGTGTTGTATGTGGAAGGAGATTTTCAAACACTACTTTTTAGAACCTGGGTATCAGTGCAAAGACATCCCAGCTTTAAACCTGACCTATCGGTGAACCATCCCAAGTCAAAACTTAGGCGTGAGTTACAGAGTTACTGTGTCTGTTGTGCACAATTTGAACTAGTTTGAGTAATGGAAACTATTTAATAAAGAGAAGAAAAATGCAAACATAAATAAATAAATACAAAAGCCTAAGTAATTTTTCAAGAACTTGTATAAATGCTCCCATATGTTTGGAAACAGATGAGAGTGATTCCTGATACAACACTTTGCAGAAAGGGAGAAGAGAGAGGGAGAGAGAAAAAAAAATCTGCAATAAACTTCCTTTGACCTTTGAACTACAAATCATAGCAACAATTACACACCGTAAGAGCAGGTGATAAAACAAGTGATAACAACAACACACGCCAGAAGCCAAGTCATTTAAGCTCCCACATAGCCCACTTTGATTCCATGTTGGTTTGCTACAGTATCAATGGGTCCATCGATTTATCTTAGTACCTTGCCAACCTATGTCGTGGTGTATAAAAGGAATACATCAATTGGGATTAAAGCCTAACAACATTCTACTGTTTACGGTTCATGTGTAGTTTGATCAGTAAAGCTGAAGTCATTCAAAAGCAGCTTCATGCCCCTATGTATGTCCATATGCCCTTGGTGAACCCAAGCACAAATCAACAGCAAAGTGATGACTGATCAGACCTGGCCAACTTTGTTGATTTCTGTCAAGATCTGTGTACAATCAAACATTAGAGAAAATGAACTGTTCTTTATAGATCTAAAACCCATTCAAACGAATCAGTAGAGTAAACAGAGTTTGATTGCTTGCTGCGCCAAGCAAGATGGAGCACAGACCTTGGAGTACTTTGCATGGGGTGACAATCATTGTGAATGCTCTTGAATACAAAAATAAATAGCTTATCAGGGTCCGGGTGTGTGACCTGCACCACAAGAGTTAATTGATATAGGCTGTCTTAACTACATCCGTGCTTTGAGGTGCAAATAACTCCTCACCTAGACAACAAAAGACAACATAGGGACAACAAATGTTATCAAGAGGACAAAGTCTTAAATAGGAAATCTCAAAACCTGATGCGTGGCGGGGTCTGGACATTTGTTCTCCGCATGTCTTGCAAGCGAAGCGTGTATGATCAATCACACTACAAACTGCAAGGCGATCCAAATCAGGATAAGACTGGTATTTTACATAACCGCAAATCATTTGAAGGGCCAAGCTGTTTTAGGTCCTCTTTGTTTATACTGTCACAGCACGAGAATGTCTTCACTTACATCAGGAATAGAGGTACCCACAACAGCATGTCACTTGAGGGAAAGTGAGCAGTAAGGAGAGAATGTGACATTCAACGTGGAAAACAAAAGTGGAAAGAACAATGGAAAAGTGCTGTTCTTTCATATTCCTGGCAGAGCCGAGCTGACCACTTCAAAGAGCCTATGGTGGATGCCTGTGCACCATTCTTTATTCGACACATGGCTTTTCCTCAACGAGCTCAACCATCACGAGACTTAAAGTTAATCTACTAATTATTACTTCTCTTCTTGTCACACTCCATCTGTGGACTTCATCATGCTAAATTACTGTTTACACAAAACAACCACCACAGGGGCTGGGAGTTAAGTCCATTTGATTTAAGTAAAATTCTGAATACTGGGGCAATAGCAGTCCCCAGTGTACCTGCAAGTAGTTAACTTAATTACATAAATTAGATTAATATTTCTATTTCAACATGACACTAATTATCAATGAAATATTACAGACCACAGTCTGCCTCATTATGGAGTTAATTAAACCATTACAGTACAAAAAGCAGCCAGGTGTTGCCTCCAACAACTACAATTCTTTGGCCGCCTGTTGGGGAAAAGTAGAGAGATTGAAATCTTCCAGAGGTCAAGTCGTGCCGATGTTGTTAATACAGCAGCATGACCAGGAATAAGCACTACACTCTTCTCTCTTTCCTCTCTTTATCAAGTTGTCAAAGAGACATTCTCTCTTAAAAACAAACACTGCAAAATGCACATTACCAAATGCTCCCACCAGCTGTATAACAAGAGTCCCCTTGGAAAATGGCAAATCAGAAACCACTTTTATTTAGTTGACTCATTTTTTTTTTTCTGGTTGTTTTCTTTGTTCAGTCAGAAAATGTCACAGAGGAACAACATAGATGCAGTAAGGCAGCTCAAGTGCAAGTTCAAGTTTATTTATAGCCCTTAATCACTGTTTACCGTCTCAAAAGACTTTACAGGCCCTCATTGTCAAAAACACAGCAGAGCTGGTACGAGTGTGGAATCGCTGCTGGATTTTACAGCATCTGACACCTGAAAACAGATGTATAATCCTTCCCTCCCTTTTCAAAGCACTTATCCTTTAGAATCGCAGTGAATGTTTGATGCACACATTATTATTCAGTGTACAGAGAACTGTCTGGGTTGGTTGGTTTTTCCTTTGAAGTAGATGCATTTTTCACTTTCTCAGCAGTTAAATTGTTTAGACATATTTTTTACAAGTTATACTGCAGTGCTTGTCTTCCATAAAAAAATGATAGGCTGTTTTGAAGACTTGTCACATGAGCAAAACGGCTTGTCAACCTGTTCTGGGGATGGTCTCTGTGTAACCATTATAAACAATTTTTTTGGAAGCAGTATGCGTCATTTTTCTCCTTTTGACCCATGTTTGGTCATAACTCCAGCACTCCACACCAAAAAAAAATCCTTTTAGGTTGTGTATATATCCACTATTTTTTGAATGAATCTACCTGTACTGAGGTTTACTGTTAGCCAGGACTTGTATATTTTTGTTCAGTCATTCTGTGTACTAATGCGTGCATCACTGAGGGAGCAACTGCTGATCTCTTTCAGATAAAGGAGAGGAGATGTAGAGGTGGTGGGGAGCTCAGTTATTTATTATGGTTAGTTCTAAAAACAAGCACATGTGAAGTGTGATTGGTGTAGATTAGCACTAGCGTCTGTTTCACCTCAAACATACCCAGGCCCTTGGAATGCTCCACAGTTACAAACTATTTACATGTGTCTGTGTACACATGTGTATGACAGCTTGTTACAGTGTGTGTATGTGTGTGTGTGTGTGTGTGTGTGTGCACATGCGTATGTCTTTACCTGTACGGCAGCAGTGTGGTCTGCAACAGGGGCTAGCTGAACGTACTGCACTTGGATGTCCGGGGGGAGTGGCGAGCCTTCGACCGCAGTGGCCCCGCCGTCCGCTGATGCTACCGCTATCAGCTGAGCGCCACGCAACACCTGGGACAAAGAGGGAGGGGGAGAAGGAGAGGAGGGAGAGGGGAACACAATGAAAGAGCATGAAAGCATGAGAATGCATGAAAAAAAAATCACTGCCATAAAACTATCAGGGGTCTCGTTTCCCAAGTGCAAATGACAGTTCAATAGATCAGAATGAAACCCTCATGCCTCAACCTCAACAAGCCAGCTAACAGAGTTTAAAAAGCAACCATATGGCCAGCTCTGTAATGAACTACACTCAAAATAAGAACCAATTAAAAACAAACAGCAGAAAGCCTCATTTATGCCCTATCTGATGTGTTTATGTTCTTTTATTGATTACAGCCACCAGTGTGTACAAGCGAAGTGCCACACGCCCACGCAGACCGAGTATCTTTGCGGCAGCGAAAGAATCACGCAGCGGTATCTGAGTGAAGTTAGTAAACATTTCACTCCCTCTTCCCTCCTTCCCTTTCCCTGTTTATATATAAAGTTGGAGAAGAACTTTGTGGTCCATTCAATTCGATTATATTTTTAAGGGTTTTGTTTTCCTGAGCTGTGTAACATGATATGCTCGTTAGGCTTGGTTTTATTTGGTTTCATTTCGTTTAAGTCATATTGAGAAAAAAAAAGGCTTTGGCACAGAATGAAGAGAGAGATCGAAGGGGGGATCCTAATCTCCCACAGTGTTGAACGTCAGCCAGGCGACATCAGAACTCGGTGGTTTCAACGCACTAATTACAGAGCAGTGCGGTGCAGTGTGTTGAGTGCAAGTGTTGAGTTCGTATAGTTTGCTGAGGTTACTCCTATAGGCAAAAGAAGATGATTGCTTGTGAGTATATAGACATTTATGAGGACACAACAAACTCAGGCTCTGGAATTTGTAGTGTTGCAGTCTAGTTTAATACCACAATTTGCATGTGATAACAGATACAGATCTAACATACAATCATGGTGTTGACACAGACATACAGAAAAACAAATGGAGGGCAACATTTACTCAGATTTGTGCCTGTGCAGGCTCGTATTATTCACACAGAGGCCAGAAGCCATGCTTGTTGAATGCAACTCAAAGCACCCCAGAAGTATCTTAAAAGTTTCTTAGAGGGGGTCAGGCACTGCCGGATTTAAATAAAGCCATGTCAGCATGTTCTCATTCATATTCTTCCAGTTTCACAGGTCTGTTTTAGAACATAAGCCTCTCCTCTCCCTCTTCCAACGTATCCTGTCTGGCAGGTTTCATACGTGTCCTGTTTCTGTGTGTGTTCATGTCCTCTGCCGTGTCATGTGAGGTCTCAGTCATCAGGTCATTCTCCTTCCAGCTCCACTACAAGCTGAGACCAGCTGGGGACATGCTCAACAGACTTTCAGAAAATTGAGGAAGAATATGCAAGCCTGCAGAAAAAACCCAAACCTCACAAACCTCAATTACAGACGATGTTTGCTGCCCCCTAACCCTTCTAATCCCAGAGTCCCGAGCTCCTTCCCAACCCCCAGTCCGACCTTGGCTTTGAAGCTATGACTCAGTGACGAGCCCCGAGAGTTTAGTAAACTCCCAAACTATCTGCCGGCTTGCTTTGTCATCTGAGAGACTTTGCCACACTTCACCACAGAATCGGCCGACTGATCACCATAATGTGCCAGGCACAGCCAGCCCTGATGGAAGCTATTAGTGCCGACAATCACCCTGACTCACCCCATCAGACAACCAGCAGACTTAAAGTACAGACATGGATTGGGGTTGGGTGAGGTAGCGGCTCAATATGCTGCAGGACTCCAGGGCCTGGGACAAATAAATCCTACCACTGATGATGCATGAACACATTTGCTGATCAATGGAAACATTAGCTAGGATGATTAAAAGGTGTCAACACCAAAGGCTCAAACATATTTGAAACATGCGCCTCATTTCTCAAAAACAATCTATGCCAACAGTGTCCAGTCAGGTCAGTTCACTCAGAGCAGTGAGAACCCAGATGGATGCAGTAAGTCATCTATAGAGATATAGGGCGTGCTCTTCTCCCCTCTCGATCATCCTGTTCTCTTGTTAAGTTCATGAGTGGCTTGTGCCAAGTGTGTGTGTGTATAAAGTTGCAGGCATGACAGCACGTCTGTGCGGTCCAACTGGTGTATCTAAATGCACGATTAGTGGGGTTCGAGGGATGCTATGGTGCTCACACTTGAGACAGTAAACACTTGTCTCATTCAGTTAGATTCTTAACCTCCATTTGAGAGCAGTTTGCATTCTCAGCTGTGTGAAGCAGCACACAGAGGCACACGGAGGCATTTACAGAGTTGGAACGGTGTGTGAGATCTCTGCAGTGATTACACAGGAACTTCCCTGGTCGACATCCTGTCCCACGCCTCGCTTTTTCAGGACAGCTCAGCTCCATTATCTGGGCCTGATACTGTCACGCTTGAATGGAAGTATGAGTCCCATCAAAAACATTCAAAATCTACATCTATTCTCAAGAGGTGCATCCACTGAACAACAAGCTGCACAGATAGTTGACCTGGAGGATAGATTCTGCCGTTCCATTTGTCATGGAATATTTTAGTAGTTCCTTCTAAACTAAATCATTCAGTGACTCTGTACGTTTGAGAATGTACAGATATTAACCTTGCACAGCCAGCTGATCTTGGTAGTTCATTTTCATCTTACCATCTACAACTGAAGCATTATTGGAAGCCACAAAATGGCTGTACCAATCAGGGTCCCAAGGTTCTCACCTGACAAACAGGTGAGAAGTTACAGTGCACTGAATGGAAAAACACAAACAACAGGACATCAACTTAGATTTTCCTTACAAAAGCATGAAGAATCACGTCTTAGCATGCAAGCAAGCCAGAAAAATGGTTACCAATATACATCTGTCTGCTGTTCGTTTAGCTTCGGGGCTCTCATACTACATCATACGGTTCAACTGTCTGATTGGACAAGCTAATAATGATAGACAGATAGCTGATCCAATAACCTGCTATGTATTTTTGCAAATGCCCATTTCTGCTCCCCCTTGATCAAATGGTTTGAACATAACAGTGTCCAGAGAGGTTTTGTGAACAATGGAAATAAAACCAGAGTATGGCTTTACCAGGCTATGTAGATATGGCC
Organism: Neoniphon sammara; assembly: GCA_900302535.1. NCBI lineage: Eukaryota > Metazoa > Chordata > Actinopteri > Holocentriformes > Holocentridae > Neoniphon > Neoniphon sammara. Next base: position 8,114 of record OMKZ01017961.1, on the reverse strand, counting down.
ACTAAGTCAGAAAAACACCACTACTGACCAAAACAGGGAAACATTACCAATTACCAATCCTAATTATCTGTTATTTAAACAGTGCAATTCTGTAACTTTGCACTGTCATAAAACTAGATGGCAACAACACATCAAAGACACAAAATCACAAAAATAGAGCTAGGAAATTTTACAGGGTAATAAATTTAGCTTGTATATTAGGTGGTTTCATTGCATGCTGTCAAAATTCACGTGTAAACAAGTGAAGACATAGAGTGCCTATGGAAAAGGGACGCCTCTTCGTATACTGTTAATAAGAAAATTGCTTTTTACACAACATTGTGAGAGGCCACTGAGAGGGCAGATAAATCCTCTCACACTGGGAAACTTTTTTACAATTTAGCCTTGATTGCTTAACTGCATCAGCTTTCAAGTAAAAGCTGGGACGACCCACTTTAAAATGCAGCCTAATATATTAGATTTGACATTGGGAGCTCAATTTGTCAGAGCAGGGCCAGTCAGTGGATCTTAAGTGCATTAGTTACTGTTGACCTCCAGGTTTTAAGGATTGGGGACCTTAAATAATCAACGCTGGCTAGCTGGCTGGCCACCCCCATGCTTGAGGGCCAAAGAGCAAAGCAGACAAGCAGGATTAAAGGGCTGTGTTACAAAAAAGCAGGACTCGCCCTTGACAAGCAGAGCTGGAGAAAAGAGCGCTGAACAATCAACAGTATCTTAAATTCTCTGTAGGCTTTGCTAGTTGCTATGGCCTCCTGAAAAAAGAAAGAAAAAATAAATCTTTTGCTGATGCTGTAATGCCTTCAGCAGTAATGGATCCAGGATACTAAAGAAATACAGCAACAGAAGAGGGGAGACACAAAATCTAACAACAGCAGCCGTCTAATGCAAAAAACATTCATGATTTCCAGATTGAAAGACAGTAACCAACTGAATAAACAAGGATTTTTACCCTGTCCACATCTCTCTCCATCTAAGCATTTTAAAATGTACTTTTTTTTCTTTTACTTTCACTTCATATGAAACTAGTTAAAACTGAATGAGGGATAGAAAATAAGGGTCATTCCGAAACAAAACAGTGCCAATCCCTATTAGCTATACTCTCTGAGTAGTGCATACAACTGCATCACAATCTCCATCAATCAAGAACCCCCCCCCGCCCCTACACCACTATTCCTCAATACTTGGTACAGCCTGGCATAATTTCCCAGACTCAAAGGAGGTCTCTCTTAAACTCAACTGTGCATCGGACGATGCTATGAGTCACCCACTCAGTGTGTGTGTGTGTGTGTGTGTGTGTGTGTGTGTGTGTGTGTGTGTGTGTGTATGTG
>OMKZ01017959.1:67340-100720 GCA_900302535.1 Neoniphon sammara | reverse complement strand
AAAAGATATGTGACGTGATTATATGATGTTATTCCTATTAACATAATAAGATGAAAGCATGACAATCATGACAGCAGTGGCACTACATTGACTGGGTTAAGCTGAAATTATTAGTGTACATGTAAACGTACTCTTGTGGGTGTTTTTGTCATCGTTGTCAAAATTTACCATAAATCCTTTGTGACAATCGGGAACGAAGCAGACAAGTCAACTCACAGGAAACAGACATCCTGACCTCTAGGCTAAATACTATCAGACACCACGGGAAATAAAGGTGCATGCAAAAAAAAAAAAAAAAAAAAAAAAAAAAAAGTCAAAGGATTAATCAAAAGGTACGTGACTCGGGGGTCTGGGGATGAAAATCGGGGCCTTGCTGGGCTTAAAACGACAACAGCGCTGATCTGATGGAAGACTGTGCTTGGTCCCTCATCAATACTACAATAGATCCTCAAGCCTGTTCTCACTCTTTAGGAAAGCAGGATGAACAACCTACCACTGTGTGTGCATTCTAAAAAAGGTCACTCTACTTATTTACAAACTTAGACAAACTCCCTTATATCCCAGCCGGTCAATTTGAAATAGTTCAGGAATATTTCATGACTCTATTACTTGTCTGTAATCCTCTATCATCTACATATGTATATAAATATGTGTCTGTGTGTGTGTGTGTGTGTGTCAGAGAATGCTATAAAGAAGGTTTTCATGGATTATATGATAAAATTGGGGGTGTACCCATTGATAAATCACTGATCATAACCTGCCTAGAAACATTCTAAATAGGTAACTGATTACTGGCTGCTGTCTCATATAAATAAGGTTTAAATTGGTAAATCACGACAAGCCAATTTTCAACAATTTAAAAAGCGAATTGCAATGTAAATGTGTCAATTTTTCCAATCATGCTACTACAGTATGTAATATGTGCAATGCTAGTGTGTGTGTGTGTTTTGAATTTCACAGCCTTTGATAAGATACTGAAAGAGTTTAATGTGTTGGACAGAAGGCAGAACCTCGATGCAGCTGCAATGAAAAACTTAAAACCTATTATTGATTTACACATGCATAGACTAGCTATGCCACACAGCGATAAGAACACAATCAGATGCGGGCTGTGCACTTTCGCAGGGTGTCCGGTTGTTAGAAGAAAGCTAAGAGTAAAATGCATGATTATAATCGGTAATTAGATCAGTGTTAAGCTGACATAGTGACTGGAGCGCGGCTAATCAAGATGAATATGAGATGTAATGGCCTACTATATCGCGCACAGGCACCCACGTGGAAGAAACTGTTAAAAAAGGAGTCATTTGGCACCATGCATCTTTTATAAGCAAAAAAATGAAAATGCAGGAGGTAGAGGAGAGCAGGCTGTGAGGGAATGTGAAGTGTGAAAGCAGCAGCATGGAGGGGACACGGGCACCCCAGCTGGGTGGGAGGTGACGGTAAGATGGCACGACAGGCCAGAAGGGGGTTCTAGGTGGACTCATGTTTGACACCCAGTGATTTGATTCCGCTAATTGGAGGCTAGGGTCCAGGGTGTGTGTGTATATGTGTGTGTGTGTGTGTGAGCACATGGTAGACATTAATAGCATGGTCTACCTGCTGGGTTCCTAATGTGATAGCATTTCACTGGAGGGGAGGGACAGAAAGCAAAGGGTGATTAGCAGGGGATGATGAGGCAACCTGCGTGAGTCAACACCGACTATAACAAGCCTCCCTCTTCTTTTAAGCTGTAATGGAGATAAAACCATAATTTACCTCACTGCAGTGCTCTCTGAATAAATTGAATTTATCTATCACTGAGGCTGAGAAATTGCAAGGAAGCAAGAAAGAGACATTTTCAGCATGGATAAGGACATTTCGTTGCGAGTTATGTGTATAACACAAGGCGATCCAGCTGACAGGAGATAAGAAAGAGCTTGACTAATATGATGCCAGACAGCAAACATGGCGCTACATCTCAGAGCATTATGTCATACTGTCTTGTGAGATGATTATCAACACATACTACCTATGTAACTAATAGATGAAACCCAGAGGACATCAGGATGGAGAGCACGCAGGAATCCTGTTATGCCCTGAGGTCTGTCTGGACTGGTGACAATCCAGCCAGAGGAGAGTTACAAAAGGTGGCCGCTGACAAAAGTCAGCCAATTATCATTTACAGTGACTGCCTTCTGTTTGACGAGGAAGTAAGACATGCTTTTCACCCATTGTGCAGCCTACACTCATCACTTTTTAAATGTCAATGAATTTCAATTAACGGCCTGTGCAACAGATGTAATTTGTGATATTCCTGTCCAAATGACTGACAGCTGGATATCAGAGGCAGGCCCTTTCTCAGAATTCTCCCGAGCAAAAAAAAAACAACTGACGAGCACCTGAGAGGGGAGCGGAAGAAGAGAGAGATAAAGAAATATCAACTGCCGACATGAAAGACAAGAGATGACAATCAAATCAGATCATTAAAGGCTGGCGTCAGTCAGGCAGAGTCAGAGGAAGGAATGTCTGAGAGGATGTGCGCAATGTGACCGTCTCTCCATTTATTACCCAACAACAATATGTAAGCATTGCTGAGCAACAGTACAGTGATAGAGCTGGGGTTCCCAACCTCCGGGGTGCAGACCGGTACCGGGTCTTTGGTCGCTTAGTACCGGGCCGCAAAAACCCAGTCAGAAACAAGGGGACGGGTGTACCAGCAGCCCCTATTGCCATATATGTATTGCATTGTGTTTTTATTTTCCTGTAGGCTAAATGCCAACCTTTTACATATCACAGGAAAATTATTTTTGTTTAGATTGTGGAAAAAATATATATTTTATTTAAAAATATAGCTGAAAACATTTTACTGGTTAACGGTCATGTTAACCAGGATTAAAGCTCAGGGAGAGTACCCAGAACTTGCCACAACGGCACTGAAGGCATTGATGCCATTTCCATCCACATACTTGTGTGAGGCTGGATTTTCAGCTCTGACCGCGACCAAAACGAGGCTCCGGAGCAGACTGGATGTTAGACACATGTTGCACTTGTCACTCACGCACATCACACCACGCTACGACCACCTTGTCTCCGGAAAACAGGCCCAGGACTCGCATTGATGGTGAGATAAGTTTTGATTTTGGGGCGTTTTGTACAGTAGTTACGCTTTTACAATGCTTCTTATATCATGATAAGACACTAGTAGTAAAGTGCCATCAAATCACTGCCCCCGCTGGTCTGCCTAAAATATGACCGATTTTGTCGGCCCGTAGAGTCAAAAACGTTGGGAACCCCTGTGATAGAGTATTGTATAGTATCTATTTTGTGCTTCCATTCAACCAAACTCCTGCTGGGAAATGAGTCAGCCTTTGATTCAGAGATGTAAGAGCAATGGCTCCACAAGGTGAACAACAGAAATGAGAGGTGTGGATGGGAAATGACGTAAAAGTCGAGCAACAAGTGAGGGAAAGTGGCCAGAGAGGCACAAGAAGAAGAAAATCATTTACTCAACTGTGATCAATAGATTGATGTCAAATTATGCAATGTTGTCATGCAACACATTAGACAATACAATATTTCACATTTCCACCAAAATCCCATCATAGGGAAGGCACTAATAAATTAGCCGAGACCAGAATAGACATTTACTATAAAAGGTATCCATCAGTCTATGTTCTGAAATGTATATGCATGACCTTTAAGTGTGAGCGGTCTGTGCCTTTGACGCATGAAAAGAAAAATACAACCTTGAATAATCTTAAACTGTCGATCTGTGATTTTCAATGTATTTAAAGAGCTTTCTACATAACTTAGAATGAGTTTCGACAACCCAGGTGTGAACTTGTTGCCGGTGGTTTTCATGTATAGGTGTGGAGATCAGTAACAGCAGTGGAGTGTGAGTTGTCCCAGCCCATAAAGAGTTGGAGTCCTGCCTCTTACACCAAACGCATCTTACTCCAACGATGCTGCTGCATTGCATCAGTGACTACTGAGGCGACTGTGGAGGAGAAAACTGGTATCTCTGCCTCTTCTACGATGTTTTTCGATGTATTTGATGATGAATGTTGATGCAAAATGTTGAGTCTAGAAATAAGCCCACGGCTACCAAGGGTTATTAACCATACACCACAAAGCTCTAAAATGCTCTAAATGTGTAACCACCATTGTAGTTCCCCATAAAAGACAAGAGCACATCTCCTCAGAACCTCATTATATAAGTGCACAGTGTGATGGTGATGGCACCTGCTTCATGTAGGCGTAGCACATCGTCTCTGCTACACGTTTGCCCTCATCGTAGCAGGCTCGGGGACCAATAGGGTTCACATGCCCCCAATACTCTTCATTTTGTGGGTGTACCTCTGGGTCTGAAACAAACACACCATTTTGGGAACATTTTAATTCAATTAAATTCATTTCAATAAACTTGTGTATAAATACAAAATATTCAAGTAGAGGACATCAGCTGGTCCAGAGAACTTCTGCACTTCTGTCTATAGAGGCATTGTGGACAGGAAGCCATAAGACTAACTACACACAAACAAAAACACGATTCTGCCTTAAAACAGTTAACAGAAGTTTGTGGTTATAAGTAGTGAAGAAACTGTAAGATAAAGATATTATCTTTTAAAGCATAAATATGTAATATGAAAGAGAGCTTTACTCAAATTTAACTCATAATCCAGGCAACTGATTTTCAAATGACCACGCTGTTATAATGCCTCTCGATGATTTTGAGGATTAGTAGCAAATACCTAAGTTGACCTTGTGTCGTAAATTGACCATTGGCCTGTTCAAATGTCCAAGCAAAGTTAATGTGAAAATAGAATTTCTTTAAGCGTACACAGTGTGAAACTTCTCTGTCCTGCTTCTCCCACAAAAGTCGCACATGCAAAAGTCATCACTCAAGCACTGAAAGTCCTAGTTTAGCTCAGCCCAGGTAAGCTATACACTGCAGTATAATCAATATGCAAGCAGGTGTGCAGGCCTGGAATTAATGCTGAGCACTGTAAAGGATCCCAGTCAGCCTTTTAACCCTGAATACTAGGTGTTGATTCAGCACCTGCTGAGGGAGTGTATCAATCAGAAAAAAAAGAGCTCACTGACTTGCTAATATATCTCGAATCACAAACTCACAGCAAGCACAACCTGCACTTTTCTGGCCCTCATTGTGTGAAACAACTCTTATAAAACATTTGGGATACTACAAGAGGTAGAGGACTGAGTGCATGCATTTTTCTTACCTCCATACACCTCAGAAGTAGAGGCCAGGAGAAGTCTGGCACCCACACGCTTGGCTAGGCCTAGGACACAAACAAGACAGTGAGAACAGAGTCTGTCTCTCCTTGGGAGAGACAGACACAGATCAAACCCTGAGCTAAAACCTGGAAGAGGACAGACAGGTTCAATAAAAGGGAGCAGGTGGGAAACCCAGGAGAGTGACAGCCTGCAGCAATGAAATTAAGCACACCACCAGCCAAGAAACAAAATCAATGAAACCCAGAGGCAGACTATGGCATCCAGGTGGCTCCACGTTGTATGTACAGTCTCTACTGACTTTACGAGTCACGTATAAATACAGCATCAGTATTAAGCACGAAGATGGGGTCAAGAGGTTCAGTTGCAATTATTATAAACACTACAATGCACAAGAAGCATCATTTAACCAACGTTTTATCAAAGTACAATCTTAGATGTCAGACACGTTGCCTCCGGCATCTCACAAACAGCCGTCCTCCTGGGAGTTTTGTGTGCTGCAGTATCTAGACTTAACAGAGTATGGTGCAATTCACCAAAGAATTCATCAGCAGTGATCCTTAAATACCTTTTTCATAGTTTTTATGCTTATTTGTTCATTTGTACGTTCTCATTTTGGATTCTAAATCTATTTGTGATTCTCTGTCTGTTTGCATGGATACTTTTGAAGCTGGTCTTGCAGCTGTAAGAGGTCAAGGATTTGACTGATGCTAGATGACTCATGATGGTCAGAATAACCAACAACAAGACTTGCAGTTTCAATGCTCAGTGCTCAGAATAGAAGCTTCAAAGTTTAATGTAGAAATACACTGCAGCTTTGAATCTTTTTTAAGGCATTTTATGTCAAACTTTTACTTCAAGTAAGCCTAGTGTGTTGTGTTCTCAGTAAGTCAAATGATTGGGTGGAGGGATGAAATTTTAAACTACTCATTCTCAGTTTGGTTTGTTGTTGTTGTAATAAACTCAATATATTTTCATGTAACATAAAAAAAACTCCTAAAGCTGGCAATAGTAATATCCAGCTGAGTGCAGGGTGAACCAGCTGCTGCTCCCGCAACAACAGGGAAGTAGTATAGCCGATATTTACTGGCTATAATTTCATTATCAGATTAATATACAATTATATAAAATTACCATAGTCTGCCAATAATTTATTAGGGCTGATATATATCGTCCATCCCTATAACCTACCGTCTATTGTTCACCACTGCCAATTTACAGAACTAAGTATTTTTCTTGATGTTGACTACATTACCTAGCTACTCTATTCTATAATAAAATTGTGGGGATAAAAAATGTCTATTTTAGATTTTAGCATGTCAATCAGCCTGAACCCATCGATTTAGTAACAAATGAAAGGCAAATAAATATGCACACATAATCATTTAAGCATCATTAAACAGAATTTTGCAAGTACATGGCTTGGTGCCTGTGACCTTCATTGGTGATGAAAACAAGAAGAACGGCATTAAGCCAACACTGGCATTAGCAGCCAAACAATGGCATCACAAAAAAGTTGCAAATTGCAGTTTGTTTTTTTTTCTTTTTTCAATTCAGGCATTAGTGTGAAATGTTCCTCTCCTGTCATTACAGCAATGAGCTGCATGAGTGTAGTGTATTCTTTCTGATATTTCAACAAGTCATTTTTCTGTCATTAGACAAGAGTCATGAAAAAAAAAATCTGACAAAGACAAAAAATATTTTCACATCCATGCATTATTCTTACTGCTCTGTTCACTGTCTACTCTCGGGAGCACTGACGGGCATGTAAACACAAACAGTAAAGGCAGCCTGTGTAGACAAAAGGAAAAGAGGTAAAACTTGCCACATGTCCTTATCTTGTAATTTCTGCTAGTTGCTTGCACAGCACTATGCATTAATCACTCCAGGAGTCCTGCTTGGAAAAAATCCCCCAATACCTTTTATCAGTGACAACCATAAGACACTGTGTAGTTGAGTATGGCCAAAAAGATATATGAATGAAGGTGTGAATGCATATTACTCTACAAGAGATTACTAAAACCTGACAATTTTTAAACATCTTTCGTCCCACACTATGTTGTGAGAGGGCACACACTACGTATATAACAAAAAGCTGGATGTGAATATCCTAGAAAAATATCAAATTTTCACAATACTTGTATTTCCCGTGATCAAAAAAGTGATGCAATTATCAGTCATACATCATTTATACTGGGTCAGACTCATAGCTACATTATTCTAAATTCTTGTGTAATGTCCTATAATCAAGAATGTAAAGATCTTGGATTGTGTTCACCCGATCAGTATGAGTCTGGTGTGACGGTGGAGATAAAGCCCCCTCACCCCTCAGGACACAGGACATGCAGCTCTACAGGGCCCAGGTCCACAGAGGTGTTCAGCACCCTGCAAAGTGACAGCAGCCGGCAGCGCTGCAGCTGCCAGTTCAGCACATCGGACAGCGCCCGCGAGGTTTGGCCAAAGAAGACTGGACAAACCTGTGGGCCCTTGGACACAGCTGCAGCCCATCAGCAACTGTCCTGGTGACTTGTTAAAGCATCGGGGAAGGCAGTCCCACCAGGGTGACTACACAGCCTATTTGTCACTTTCCATGCACCCTTCACAACAACATAGCCCCCTTACCTCCACACTGGACCCCTCTGTGTCCCTACCCATTACGCCACATTAAAACAGCCTGGTTAAGCTCTTTTGAGTTCCCTATTCATCAATAAAACTGTACTGGGTACAGGTAAAACCCAAATCACGCTCCTAGCATGTGAACACATGGTCCCATCTGCTTTGAAGCCTTAAAATCCTCAAACTATGTCTGTAATTGGTAAGTAAGTGATTTAGCTGTAAATAAGTAAGAAAAGCAGGGTTTATCCCAGACACTGATAGACGAGGAGACCCACATCACCTGAAATTGCAAGTGCTTTGCATGGCATCGAGAGAATAAAATTCAATAAAACCAAACACACACAACGCTGCTCAAAAATTAGCTTTAAAAGGAAAGCCATTTTTAAAATGCATTTTAACACTGCATAGGCCTAATAAATTGATCTTAATAAGTAAGTGTGATGAATGTCTCTAAGGCTCAGCTCAACTAATAAGAAGATATTGATTGGTTAGGCCTCCCGATGGGTTTGTGCCAATTTTCATCAAATAAGGAAGTAAGAATGCAACACAAAAAAAAAACAGAAAACTATTACGGTATGTTTCCAGGCAACACATGCTCTACAGCATTACTGCTTTTGCCTTTCCCCTTCTGGGACAATATCTAGAAAGGGAAATATAAGCCTCTCATGTCCATCAATTTTGAATGAAAAAAATGTAGGTTTTTCACTTTACAGCTAATTTCATTACATTGACAATAAACAAGGTACTCACTTATGCCCATATATGCATTGTTTATTCGGTTTGGGATTTATCCACGCTACTTAGTATCCTTGCATTAAGTGCAGCAATTTGAAGTACAAACACAACGGTGAAAGGGAACGGCCCGCATAAGGTCAATACTAGGCGTTTTTTTCTTTTCTTTTTTTCTTTTTTTGTTTTACCCCGAGTCAGGGAGTGTTAGATGTAGGATGTGAGTGTTGAACAACTGAATGAACAGGTGGGCACGAGCTGCATGAGTGACAAAGGTCCATTTGCCGTTAGCCTAGACAGAACAGGATCACACCACCTTGTCTCTATCGGCTGGCTTTTCAAATTGGAATGCAGTGAGTTACACAAGAAAAAAATAAAAAATACTAAGCTTTAATGTTTTAATTGATGTATGTGCTTATGGGTTGTTTACGGGGATGTTCTGCGGGTTATGCAGAACACACATACAGAGAGTAAAGTGCTTGAGAGACCATCTGTAGAGATATTTAACACAAGGTAGCTTTGTTTTACATCAACAGATGCATTTAGGCTATACCACACAAGAGACCCCTCCCCCATTTCTTTTTATCTTGAGCACCTGCTCATTTTTTACAGAGCTGAAGACTGAAGTCGTAGTGAGCGCACAGTCACACTTGCATCCCATCTCTGTCTCTACTGGATGATGACTGCATTCACTGAGCTGTCACTGTTTTTTTTTTTTTTCTTATGATAAGGCCTCAAAGCTGCAATTGATTGAATGTAGCATGCAGTCCACCAGTTCCTCATCACTGGTATGCTGCTTAATGAGGAGAGGTCCACTGACACATCAGTCACCTAAAAAAACTGACAGAATGAACCTCCTCTCTCCTCAGGAAACAAGTGCCCCCTGCTCTCAGTGTATCTAATCTTGTCAGCTTATTAGCATGAATTCACTTTAACAGTCCACAGCTGTAATCGAAAGAATAAATAATAAATGAAATCATAAGCCAAATTTAATGACAAGTTGTCAAAGTGTTTCCCTGGCTGAAAATAAAACTGTCCTTCATAGAAAACAGCCCTGAGGTTGAATCTGGCACAGTGTCACAAATCTGTATGAGAATTTAATCACTCTAAATTTGCATGCTGGTGAAGATTAATGCTGCTGAAATAGATTTCAGTACAACAACTTTTGCGTTACTAAAAAATAAAATTTCCGCTCTGGCAGCTTTGTACCAGTATAAAGCAACATCAGAGTAATTGCGACAGAGTTACTGTTTAATAACCACAGGCAAATTACATGGAAGATTACATTTAATCTATGGAATTTTGATATCCAAACACATAAGTGGTTTAGACCACAGTTTACCAAATCACACTGAGTTGAAATGAAGCTAGGCAATAGATTCTAGGTTCCCCATCTCATAAATGTGAAACATTATCAGAAAAACAGCCAACATGTTAGGTCTCGAGAAAGTGAAACCTGGGAGATTAAGATTAAGATACTCCTAATTTAAAGTAATCTTGTTGGCAGTCCAAAAACCAATTACGTAAGCACAGAATTCCTTCCATTGCTTGTTAAATGCAGCATTAAATTGAATACTGATATCAAAGTTAAATGGTACCTATTGTTACATGCTTAAGTGTGTAAGATGTTCAAAGTGATGCTGAAGATGTGATCACACAACTACAGTCACTGATGCAGATTAAACTATTTCCCTTGGTATTGTGTGAGGCTCGCAGACAGCAGCTGATTACAGCCAGCATCCTGGGCCAGACTACTGATTAAAGCCAATACTCTGTCAGCCAATAAAATCTTGGCAACAGAAAAAACATACTAGCAAAATTGGCAGGACTGTGATCCGTTTCTAATATTCCCCTAGATGAGGAACGTTGGAAGACCTGTATCACACAAAGCTGTTTGTTGTTTAATCTATTCCAGTGACCTGCCTGCAATGCTAAACTTCCATTAAACAGCACTGCTTGCAGGGAGTGTAGATAACAGACTGCAGATAAACAGTATCCGAATTTGTTCAAACCGCAAGGAGCAGAGAGAGAATGTGCCAGCTCTTCACAAACGGGTGCTGTTTTGTGGAGGCTAGCAGAGTGCAATTACTCACCGAGCATGTTCAGAGTGCCTATGGTGTTGGTCTTGAGGGTTTTGATTGGGTTGTACATGTAGTTGGGAGGCGAGGCTGGAGACGCCAGGTGATAGATCTGGTCCACTGTGAAGAACAGGAGAAAAATAAATCAGTTTGACTTGTTGCCACATTTTTTTTTACTAGAGAGGTCACTCTGAGAGTAAAAAATCATCTCTTTTCCAAGTGAGCTTTGGCTAACAGAGGCAGCACACACATTAATAACAATTTAAACAAACGACAAATGAAAAACACTGAACATGGCAACATCCACAGCATCAAAAATGTTACAAAAGTCTGAAGCCAGGCCATTCAAAAGCCAGTTAGTTAACATGAGTACACATAACAAAACAGACCACTTATTTTGTGTTTAAAATCCAAAACTGGGACGAGCAATATGTCATCTATATATTATATGTCATCAACCTGCAGCCAAATGTAATCAAATTTAATAATACTACGGGAGACAAAAAGCTTTCATTTCAGCTTGACAGGCAATGACTGATTTTATTTTTCATTTCATTTTCATTTCATTCCTCTTTATGTGTGGAATGCATGTAAATACAGGAATAATCGGTTCGAGTAGCAAAATAAGTGTTCCTCTTCGATCAACACAAACTCAGTCCTCACAATCTTGCCAAGGAAAGCCTGACTGACTACGATCTGACTCAGCAATTTAAAACAGCATCCCATCACTGATCAAAAAACATGTAGGGGGTGAGTCAGTCATTTACAGTTACTGATCACCCTAGCCTCGCTGCAGTAAAGCTTATCAAAAGTTGTTCAGGGACACAAGAAAAAGACTCCTTTTTTTGATACCACTTCATTTCATCACCATTTTGACACTTGACTTCCTGACTCACCACTCAAAAACATGTTTATCTCTTATTGCATCTCCCTCTCGGCTCTTAATTCTGTTGTTTGTTATTTTCTGCCAAAACTGATTTTTTATCCCCGTTTGCCATCATGTCAACCGTGTTTAAAATGTGTTCACTTCCTTCACTTGTTGAGCTTTATGTACCCCTCAGCTGCAGGGAACACTGCTCTCAAATACGCACCCACAGCCCCAATGAATCCCAATATAAATACATAAAATAGGCCTATAAATCCAATAATACTCTATACAAAAAGCAGGGAGAAAGGGAGGTCCGCGGCTCTGCTATCTCATCTCCTCTGCAACAATCTTTATTTTCATCGTGGCCAATCTGTTTTTGACTCAACCTTTTCGAGCAATCTCTTGTGAAAGTTTTAAGCTATCAATCTGGTGTATTTCAGTATAAGACTGGAAATACAAAGTCCCAACGTCTTCCATGGCATTTCATAACTCATTCTTGGCCTTTAGAGGTGAAATGCCACTTCAAAGCAGAGATGTCAGATAAGAGACTTTTGTGATAAACTCGGGTGCAGGCTTTGATACACCTAAAAAGGAGTTCCCTGCTGTGTGTCTTCATGTCGGAACAGAAAAAATAATTGAACACTCGCACACCCACACATACACTGAGATGGATGAAATCACATATTCTACAGAGTTTTCCAATCTACTGAGGCAGAAAGGAGTAAGTCAGAGGAAAATTTGTATCTCTCCAACACTCTCACTCACACAATAACAAAAATACATAAAGTCATTATCCTAAAGGTTGAGCATTAACAACACTTCACTGCAACCAGGGCGGAGAAGAAAATCACTAGACTGGTCACTGAATGGTATCTCTCCCCTACCTGGACACATCAAGGCTGCTCCCTGCATGAGCAGAATACACAATCATGACATTCAAGTGTGCCAGGCAGCAATTCAAAATACCACAAATTACAATAAACCAGAAGGTAACATCATTCTGCTCCAACAAACACACTCGGGAAAAAAAAGAAAGCGGCGTGCTGTGTATGAAAACAAGTGACTCAGTGGATGTGCCTGAAGAATATCTCACTAAAAACTCACAACCAGCCAAACATGCAAACCTTTTCTGGACTGATTAAATCTGGAGGAAACAAAAAACGTAGATATAAGTGGAAGCAGCATCGTTTTGGTAAGCGCTTTCCTGGTCTAGTCGCTGCAGTGTTGCCATGCACCAGCCACATGACACAAAACAGGACACAAAAAATGACTCAAATTATTTTTATGAAGACTGAGTTAAAGAGCACATTGTTGGCTGATGCACCCCTGCAGCTTTTGTGCTTTCTATTATTTTATTTTGTCTTGCTCTTTCCATTATTCAGCTGAGAAGAATCACTCCATAATGGATCTTAGTAATAAGCCTGCATCAGTGCCAAGCTGTGAACAGCATCCGAGCTGAACGGGAACAGGACGCACTTTCACACATAAGAGGGTTTCATTGAAAGAGACAAACTAAAGCTAATCATGGCTCTCCAATTCAAGGAATCATCCTAACAGCAATTTGAAATGTAAGCAAGCATGAGAATAGCGCCTTTTAATGACTGCTTTGAGAAACATTTTTCGGACAGAAAGCTTTTCAAATGGGTCCCATTCAGAACAAATTCTGAAAGGCCCTGAGTAAAAGATGATTATTTTATTAACTGGAATAAAAGATGGACAAATACTAGGAAGTGAACATATATAATGGAGAATAATCCAGAGGACATCGTGAATGTGGCTGTCTGGGTGCATTTCAGCCACACTATGCCCTCTGCAAGCACTTTTTAGTTGCTTCAGTGACAAACAACAATTAACTGTATTGGACAGGCATTCACATTTCGGCAGTCATCGCCTACTATACAATACCACAATGTATTGTCTTCTGAGATGGAGACAAAAACAACTGCTTATAGCACAGGATAAATTTAAATTGTTTTGCTTTCACATTAGGGAAACAGACTGTGAAATACTACGAACAATTAGTAACAGTAACAACAGTAAAGGTAACAAACAAGAGGTATTTGAAATATCTAATTGGCATAATCTTGGCATAATCACAGATATATGAAACATAACTACTTTTGTTATTTGGTCATTAAGTTAATTAATGAATTAATCAGCATACATTTGTGATGCAACACACCTGCCTTCACACACACGACACTATAAACTCCATATCTTAAAGGATAATTCCAGGTTTTATGAATGTTGAGGCCCATGTATTTTACAGGATTACCAACCACTTCCCAAACCACAACATACTTGTTTAGATCTCTGTGTGTCTTTTCTCAGCCTCCTAGGCAGCCACCCATTTCCACTCACATTGTTATGGTACAAAATCAGCTTGCAGAGACTTAACAACTTGCATTAGATAGGTAGTCCTTAGCAGTGAGCATCCCGCCCCAATTAGTTTTCCTTTAAGTTATTGTTGAAAAGTCTGAAGGTATTCTGCTGCATTCGTGTGTTTGTGGGAAATACATGGGCTCAAACATGAATAAGAAACTCGAATCAGGAGATGAGATATAGCTTCAGCAAGAACAGTTACGCTTTTGTATGTAGCAACATGCCATGAAAATCAAATAAGATCAGTAGTCTGCAGGGGAAACTGTGGTGTAAACATCAAGTTCCTATAATGCACTGCTCTTGAACTACTGTGTGTGTAAGAATGTGTCTACATATAAACAGAAAAAGACAGATGGAAAGACACACACACAGGTGCATGCCATGGTTGCAGGACATATTTAAGTTGGGTAAAAAGTGATCTTTCTGATTTAGACATTACATATATCTCTGAGTTGTCAGTAAAATAACATTTCTGTTGTTTCTTTTGAGCTGCTCAGTTGAGTTTCGAGTTTGATTTTGAGTTGGCTCTGACCCAAGCAAAGTCCGCTCCGCCTCTTTGCAGTACATAAAATGTGTCCATCACATCACACGCTCACACTCTCCCTCACCCTCAATATAGAGCGGCTCCACCACATCGTGATTGATGAGCTCAAAGTTTTCATGGCCAATCCAGTGCTCGACGTTCCTCTTCCTCCCTGTGAAGAAGTTGTCCACAACGGTCACCTCATGGCCATCCATCATCAATTTGTCAGTCAGGTGGGAGCCCACAAAACCTGCCCCACCGGTGATCTGGTGGAAGGATACACACATCGGACACCCTCAGCAAAATATAAAAATGTATCACTGAGCACCGATTGCTTTTAACCAATGAAGGCAACAGCAAAGAGGGCAGGACAGAGAACGGCCTGAGTGAGTGTCAGAAGCTGTGTGCCACAGATTTAATTTGAATTGATCTGCCTTCAGTGAGATGAAAATGGAGCTTTAAGATCATAAAGTTAAAAATAAATGTGACTGAGTCTGCTTGGCCGCTGTAAGGTTCAGTAACACGAGACAAGCTTCATACTGAAGCCTTCTATGAGACTTCGTGCTACAGAGTTTATATTAGGGATCCTTAACGATCAAATGTTTTGATCCATGATTCTGCTTTTGAGGGACAGTTGCATACACAGTAAGTACACTATTTTATTTCATTTTACATTGTATCACATTTCATTTTACATTATGTTGTTATATTACATTATTACATCTATATTTGAGCGTTTTTGGTGTATTTGTTTTTCACCTAGTCACTGGATCTTCCCATGTCTTACACTTCCTCCCAGTATGCATAACTTACTCCAGGCTATAAGCTGCTCATTTAATTATAATCACTGGTTTAAACAACAGTGATGTAGCCTAACCGTAGAATATGCTACCAGTAACCTACATTATTTTAATTAAAATATTTTACCTCTTGGCATTAAAACTTGGAGTGGGCAGTCACAGCCCAGTATTGATCGGTAACGACAATAGATCAACATCAGAGAGTTCTCAAAGGGTCTAAAACCTGGATACCAACCTGAGTGAACAAAAGCTCAGACCTGGCCCGATCCGAACTGCGGGACATTAAAAGTGCCGACCCGAGAGTTCTGGATTTTTTTAAAAAACATGAGTCATGAGAGATGGCATGAGCCGTGTATTTCATGTGTATTGTTAAAGGAATGTGTTTGAATTGCTTTTATGGGTTTCAGCTGTGGGAGCATGTGTTTGCTCTATTGGACAGCAGCGCTGCCAGGTAACTATAGGTTCATCAATCTCTAAACATAATCAGCATGATGGTTAAAACTAGAAAAATAAGGCCCGGTTTCAAAACAACCCCAGTTATCCTGCTATGGTTTTTTACTGAGTGTTATCAAGGTGGCTCAGTGTGAAAGTGAGAAAAACTGAATCAAGATAGTTACTAGTATAATTAACCACCCACCACTAATTAGATGCTGGTGACCAATTACTGTGACTTGTTTGTGTGCGTGCGTGTGTGTATGTGTGTGTGTGTGTGTGTCACAAACCAAAATTCTCTTCCGGTCCTTTTCTGATAGGAATTTCACAGGAGGATATTTCTGAGACAAACTGGAACACAGAAGATTATTGGGGAAAAAAAAAAACAATAACATTAGAACATTCAGAGACTACAGCCCTATAATCTGCATGCTGTGCAAAGAAAAGTCCAGTCTCTCGCCAGGCTTTTATGCAAACACACACTGCCCAGAATATAGGCCTGCGTTATGGATTTCTACCTGGAAAGAGTCACTGCACAAAGACTGAACGGAGGAAGAGAAAAGGAGACGAGAGGACAGCTCTGTTCTCCTAAGTCTTGTCATAACCATACTGATTTGTTTGGGTCAAAGGTAGCCTCCAGTCACTTTTAGATCTCCGAATTACTTTTCCCCTTCAGCATGAGCAGGAAAAAGGGCAGTAGCAATCAAATGCCTTTTTCAATCAGTAAGTTTCTTGTCCTCTTCAATCATCTTCCTCACGACTCAGCAGTGGAGATGTACCATTCTTGCAAAATTAGATTCCTGTTCATTTTGGTCACAGCGCCCATGGAGAACTCCTCTGGTTTGCAAGGCAGGAGGCAGAGTGTATTGTGTCAAAACTGACAGTTAATTTGAAGCGGTTCAATATAACCAAATACACATAATGCAGCTTATCACTATTTCAGTGCTGCAAGTGTATGATCTGCCAATAAACCAAATCTCCCTTTAAACCAATGTAGTCACTCTGAGGGGAATTATCACTTAGTAAGTTGGAATATAAATAAGAAGGCTCTCAAAATATGTTCTCCACACTCTTCTCATCATTTCTGGCTTAACAGATGTTGTGACAGTGAAGCATCAGCATCTACACACTCTGAAATGTTAAAGAAACGTGACCATCAGGAGCTTGTGGAATAAAATATGAAAAGTGGAGGATTTCATTGATGCTTAATGGCTGATACCAATGCGACCTGTGTTACTATACCATAAAACTACAAATTGAAACTGGCTCTCAAATACTGGCCGAATCTCTAACGACGGCCAGGGAGTGTTGTGTGTGCACGTAAATATATACTGTCTCCAATAAAAGCCATATAGGCAGCAGCCAGTAATACACGGCAGATGTTTTCGATGCAGTTCCCAATCTGTGCTGTCAAAAACCTTTTCAAAGTGAAAGAAATTGGCATAGACAGAAGTATTCCATTCAATGGACTGTTCAATGATAATTCTGAGAGTGACAATTTGGCCTCCACAAGATCTTTCTTTCCTGAATACTGACTGATTTCCTCCCAGTTTTCATCCGGTTTTTCATAGCCTCTGAAGGAGGGTGAAATTGAACATTTTTCCTGTTGCTGACAGCAGCATGCTTCCTCTGCACGTTTTACAGGCGCTGAGATGTCTGAGCAGGGTCCAGTGCCATTACTTATTAGATTATAAACAAGGATCCAGTACCGTCACTTATTCAATTATAAACAAGGATCCAGTGATATTACTTATTAGATTACAAGTGTTCTTTAAGTGTTGAGGGATTGTCTTAGGCACCACAGTTAGAAGATGACAGAGCTTCTTCCTGGCATGTAGATGAACTAGCCTCCAGTTGAATGAGACCTCTTTAACTTTTACCATGTTGCCCAGTGTGTGACCACACAGTGTTGCCTTAAGCAGGACACTAGGGGCTCTGCACTGCCTGGACAGTGCATACAGTAATCCCACTAAGCACTGCACATGGCAATATAAAAACTGAAAAAAAAGCGTGCAGACTTTATTATTTATTTATTTATTTTATTTTTCATTTATTTATTTATGTACTGTACTGGGTTTCACCCTGGCATCTGTGTCTTTTCTGGATGTGTTGCCACTACTTTTCAAAAAAACTTTACAAATGAATATGAAAAGAAGTAAACAATCAACAAGCAACAAGCAAACGCACACAGAGCCGAGGTCTCACAGAGGTCCTCCTCCTGAACAACTAATAATCATACATTTTCTATGTTTTTTAAGATCAAAGAATTTTATTTTTACACTGGACACACAATGAAACTTTTAATATAATGGAGCTAAGAAAAAAAAAAACTATACGTGTGTGTGTGTGTGTACATTTGCACACAAATGATGCATACATACCTCAGTTCTAGATCTCGAATCTTCTCTCTAAGGGGAGCCACAGCCTAAAAGTGAGATGAAAGTACAGACTGACAAGGGGAAAGATTTGATGGCTACTGAATCAAACCTGCCGTGTCTCTCAGTGGCTGCGCTTCCATGCTAGTTTAATGTCAACTGAGCAAATGCAGTGCTGAGTGTCTTAAGTGCTGTTGCAAGTCAGCTAAAATACTTATAAGTGTCTAGAATTTTAAATGTACAGTAAGTCTCTAGTCCCATTTCAGGGACAGTCATGAAAATGTGTGCATGTCCTGATGTAAAACAAGTTGTTAACAGGGCATGGAAGAAATAATAACCGTGGTGAAAACCTGACATGTGGGACGTCTAGTTTGAGCTCAAGTGCTGATGCTGAATGCTCATAGCAAACTGTGGGATCTTCTTGGTGCTCCTGACAAATACCCCAATGTTGCAGCCAATTATATTTCTCACTACAATGAATCACGGATGTCAAGGATGCCAGGATTCACTTGCTGCTGGAAATACACTCACCCCAAGGAAATTGCCGTAAAATACCATAAGACCATTTAATCCACATCACAATTACGGATTAAACTTTGGAGTCAAACTGGTGGGAGGAGGTGGGTACGCTTCAGTTTCTAGATAAAAAATGTAAAGAAAAGCTTTCCTAGTCACAGGCATCATCTGTCAAATTGTGCAGCATGGTGGCACTTATAATGAGGCACTGCCATCCCACTGTATGCACAACCTACTGTGCACCACTTGCTCTGAGAAAGGTGCACTTGTCTTATGTAGGGTAGGGACTATGGGGGATGTCACATGGTTGCAAACCAATTAATTATGCTGTGGGAGTCTACACGGATGACTAAAACCAGGAATGAAAGGGGCAAGATGTCTACCTTCTTTGGATTTTATCAACAATCAACACATTCACACTTAAGAAAATGTATAAACCTACTATCTGTAGCATCCCCTAGTATTTTAGTGAGCCTTAATAAATTCACAGGTGCATCTGCAGGGCACAATTCTTCTCATTACCATGACCGAGACCCACCATTATAATTTGCATTTCAAAACAATTCCAATACACCATAAAATTAATTATAGGTCCGCTCAGAATATGTGAGGAGGGAAATGTCAGCAGCAGTGAAGGTATGCAACGCCCAAAACAAATGAAGTTTTACAGGCAAGCTGTCTCTTTGAACTTTTGAACTGGAAGGTTAACCTGATAGCAACCTGACTTTGATTTAATGAGCAACTGCACCATTTGATAAGCAAACATTCGGATTCAATAAGCAGGCAAACAATTTGATTCAATAATAGGGTGATAATGATCTGTTATGAAGCTGACTTTTCAATTGTGTGTGTGTGTGCATGTGTATGTTGTGCTTACTGTTTGTTACATAAATTCCACCACAGACAAAAAAAAGAGTACAGATTAAATGGCATTTACAATGTGAGATACTGGAGGAGAACTTCACAAGGGAAATAAATCATCACATCACAAACACTGTTTCAAACAAAGATAATATGATGATATTTACTAAAAAATAATGCAGCCTAGATTCCAAGCACAATGCATGCGCAGTGAATCTAATTATTCATTTCCTCAAGTAGGATAAACATGGCTAGCATGCATTACGTATAATTAAACCTGGCTCTCTGCGCATATAACAAATGCTGTAGATTTATTGCAACCTAGTTTAAATATTTAGCTGTTTTTTTCTAGTTTCTTCCAATTCTTCTTCTGTTTCTTCTTCTAATGGATCTACAGCTACAAGGTACACCAGTCGTAGCTGTTTACTAAAAATGTTAAAGTTTGATTTGTGTGATTTTGTGGGGGTCGGTTGTGTACTGATTAGGGAACAAATGTAAATCAATGGAAGGCCCCCAAACATACATCATCAAAAGGATGCATCTACATGTGAGAGCATATGTGTGTGTGTGTTTGAGTTAATAGCAGCAAATAACATACAGCCGATAACAGATTAACGAGGCCAATGTAAAAAAAAAAAAAAAAAAAAAAAAAAAAAAAAAAAAAAAAAAGAGAAATAAATAAATAAGAAAAAAGAACACCAGACTCACTTCATCAATTCTCTGGTCAATCTTCATTTCTCCGTGTTCTTGTATCGATCTATGAGAGGGGGGAAAAAAGGTAAGAGACAGAAAATAGTTCCAGATGGCTGCATTAATAACTTACAAGATCCTAACCGAGGCTGGAGATATTTGCTCTTGCCTCACCGTGGATCCATGCAGCAAGGCAACCGTAATCACTTGAACCCAGAGTCAACAGCTCAACACATGAAGCATGCTATTAGGTAGGTAGCAATACAGGTGCAAACCCCACTACAAACGTATTCTTTCCACCTGCCCCCCAAAAAAGGGCCAGATTGGTCTTATGGACTCATCCCCCAGTTCAAATCTCCTAAAGGCTCACGAGAAGTTCTCAAACAGACAAAGCACTTGTCATTCTGAATTGCACTTTTTCAATTTCTCAAAAAACAAGATTACAATACCATAACCTACAAGACTGCTGAGAAGAAGATTGCTTTATGGTGTTTTTTTCAAAAAACACCAGAAAGTGAAATTCTTGTGAGGAAGCGAGAGCAATCAGGAACAAAGTACAAATTGCATCACAAAATGAAGGGCAAGAACATAAAAACATGAAAATCAAATCGCTAAAAGCAAATCTATAAAAATAGGCCTTGAGGAGTGATTTAAAAAAGACACTGGCTCCACCGGCCTATTTGGTGCTACAGTGTGAAAAGGCAGGCCATTCCACAGTGTAGAGGTTGTAACTGCAAAGGCACAATCACTTTTTGCTTTCAATCTAGGCTGAGCAACAGCATAAAGATCTCAGGCTACGTTCGGGGTTATAAGGGGTTAAAAGCTCTGAGATGTAGGTCAGTACCAGACCTGGCAGCGTTTTAAAAAGTGATCATGAAGATCTTGTAAAATCAATTCTAAAAGCAAGCATTGGCGCGATATGGCAGCAGGGAAAACTGTGGTGGCCGCGTTTTGAATAATTTGCAGGTGTGAGAAGGCCGTCTGACTGAGGCAAGGACACCACTTAGGAAAAATTCCTGTCAGTGCTGCCGAGGCCAGAGTCTGCACTGACAACAAAATGATGCATTAATCGGCAAAAGAATGAAGCAGGGAAGAGGCTGATTTGAATTTTAAAAAAGGCTTGTGGGTAAACAAGGTCCACCCAGTGAGGCCCTTACAGTCCATGAGCGGCATCAATTTCCACTAACAAGCATCTGAGCCAGCCATGCAATAACTGAGAATAAGGTAATGGAGAAATTAATTACTGTACCTCATGTTTGTGTAGGTTCCCCAGACAGCTGGAAGAGAGAAATGGAAAATTGGTTATAAAAAGTGTTGGAAAATAACGAGTGCACATGAGAATAGTACATGCATAGTGATCTGCCACATTCAATGACATTGCCCATTATCACAAAACTACCCGAGTAGTCAAATTAAGAAAAAGTACTTCAAAGTTTATCTCCTTTTGTCTCCTGCTCCCACAACTCTATTGTTGTTACTTTTATCTTTTCACATTGCTTCATGTGAATTATCAATGAAAGCTGAGAGGCTGAAAACTATTCGATATGTCATAAAAAAAAAACATGAAAAAAATGTGCTTTTTTTCTATCCCATAAATCATGTCACAACCTGAAAATATGTAACAAACTTCCAGGTCGAGAACCACTGCATTAAAGGACGCTTCAAGTACACAGTGCTCTCCAATGACAGCAGCCCTTGTACTACTGGATGTAACAGGGAACAACAGTCCGTATCTCCTCAGACCTATACTGTAAGTGTAGCGACAAAACCAATTATCTACATGCTCATAGCTGCCACTCAGCTGCTCCTAACAACGGCCAAACCTGTCAGTCAGCTGTGCAGGATCAAATGTATCTGTTCAACCATGTCAACCATGTGTCTGTACACCATAAAAATGAAAATTTAGAGAAAAGGACTACGACAACTGGACACTGCAGATGTTCAGAACTCCCAGAGGGAAAACCAGAGGTGCTCCAATCCACCTCCTTACCAGCTTCAACCCCCAACACCCTGAACCTAGGTCGTAGGAGGCAGGGGGGACCGAAGGGACATGGACTAAGTCATCTGATGGAAATACACAACACCTGAAAATTTCATTGCATGTATCAACTCAGAGGCCACTGATTCTTAATGGGGGAATTCAGAGGAATTCAGAAAAGTGTGACTGGCCTACAGCATGAAGTTGAACACTGACTATGAAGAGTATTATCAAATAGTGTAAGCAGGATTGTGTAAGCACCACTGCCCGATCATCTGTATTGTTCGTCTTTCCTCCCGCTTAGTCTTAATACTAAACATTAACTTACAGTGACTATCCACATCAACCAGGTATGCAGGAGAAATATTTCGATAAAACTGCTTTAGTTACTGTTAGTTTCCCTAGAAAACCAAACAGTGATCTCTCACACCTTCTAACACTTATGTTTGCTTTCTAAAAGCATAAATTATCTCATCCCAAGTGAAACAAGAAAACAAGCAGAGAGAGGATGCAAGACAACGGTAAAATACTTAACAGCTTGCTCATATTATAAGCAATAGTTAAAAATAAATTATCTCCCACCTCCATAAAGAGGCAGAGAAGACACCTACAGGGAAATTCACAAAGCAGGATTAGACAGCCAGATAACTGTGAGAGCAATGATGCTGCATTTATCCTGGTGATACTGGCTTTAATCTTTAAAACAAACCTTGAATATCTTAGGTGTGTTAAATTTCCCCGCAAAGTTCCCCAGACAAGTTAGCAGTACATGATGTGAGGAGTTTGTGCAAATTGGTTGCTTAGCAACATGAGATTCCCTTGGTTCTTGCCAGCTGCATTTTCCCACACAGTCTCATTTTCTCCTCATCTGCTGTGGGCGTGACTGAAGTTAGTTACCCTCTCATTTGGTGTGAAAAGTGTTTTGTTAGATTACAATATGGAGCACTGCCCACATTTGAAGGATATTATGCTGTAAAGTTACAGTTAGTGAGAGGCTTGGCTATATGCTAATCTTACTCTTGTCCCTGTTTCTCACTGTCAGGTAAAAACATATACATTGCATGCATATACAAACCTACATATGTGCATAAAGATGTCAGGGCAAAGCTGCCTACAGTCGCTGCAGATATTATGTGAATGTTTCTTCATTGAAGATAACAGTAAAATGCCAAACTGACTCCAGACTCCCTTCTGCGTCTCACTGGAGCCCCGTGGTGGAAGAGCATTTAAACTAGCCCAAACTTGCTAAAGGCTTCAAGATAACTTGCTATAACTTAATAGAAGTAATATGCATTTTGATGATCGTTTCAGAGGGCATTTCTTAACATTTTCTACAGCTGTCTCTAGCTAACTTGCCAATCCTGCTTTGCGACATACCCAAGGTTAAACTGTGTGATCTCAAAAATATTGTAACAGAACTTGAACACAGTTTCAACCAACAAACATAAAGAAAGACAGGGTCCACTCCTTGATATAATTAAAATTTGTAGTTTCTAGAGCAATACTTCTGCTAACATAGTACTGTAATAACAGTCAGCTCCTGTTAATGTGTAATTTTTTCCTCTCTCCATTTACATATCTCACCCTAAACTCTAACATCGGTTTATCTTAACCACTGTTTTTCTTAGACTCCTCATGAATGTCACAGCCCAGAGGAGCCAAGAACAACCCAGCCTTGAGGTTTTGCATCTCCTCCCCCAGTGGTTCCCAATTCGAAGCTTATGTAGCACACAGACAGTATACTAAATGAGTCAGAAAGCAGCATGAGGAGGCAGCAGCTTGCCTGATGCTTCCTGCTGCTACAGTTCTGAGAAAGGATGGGCCAGCTATCATGTTTCTGAGTATTTCTAGCAATGCTCCCTGAATCAACTAAGCACAAAGTGAAAGTTTATTGTCCAGAGGGGTATCTGCAGTTATGACAGTGGTGCCTTACAAAACATATTTTCTTTTGTTTCCCCCTCAGGCCTCTAGATGCACTCCCTCTCCTCCTACCAGACTGTGGTTATATATTATATATACAGCCTATACTGCATGTTTTGGAAATTA
The DNA here is from genome assembly GCA_900302535.1 of Neoniphon sammara. Taxonomy (NCBI): domain Eukaryota; kingdom Metazoa; phylum Chordata; class Actinopteri; order Holocentriformes; family Holocentridae; genus Neoniphon; species Neoniphon sammara. The sequence continues at coordinate 76,594 of OMKZ01017959.1, read as the reverse complement.
CAGACCATTACCCTCTTCCAGTCATGCTGACTGCCTCTGTTTCAGATGTAAAGTTGCTGAAGGGAACGATCGGTCAAAATTCCACTTTGCAACTTCAGGGCTAAAAAAATCAGTTTTCTTCAACATGACAATTTTGAGTAAAATTGTCATGACTAACCAATTTCCAATGTCTGCTTTTGTCATGAAGATCACGTTACAATGTGCTGATATTTAATATACAATTTAAACATTTTTTGTTGTGTATATTTTTATTTTCTATGTCCAATAGCCCAAGGCTTTTTATTGATTATTTTGTGCCAATAAAATGAATTGCAGTCATTTTGCTTTAATTGAATAATTTTCTGAAACAATACTATTTTTACTTTTGATACTTTCTCATTTGTGTAGGCCTTTTCCAATTTTAACCTACTTTCTCTCCTCTTTGTCTCTCCTCGGGTCTGCAAATCATATCATTCACACTCATCTCCCACCTTCCACCTCACTGCGGGAGATGACACTCACACAGACACACTACAAGCAGCAAAATAAAAGAGTGTCAAGACCAGGGAACTATAACAAGACTGACAACAAGTGTCTGGCACAGCTTACGATGGCCTGTGATTGATTTGATATAAAAAAAAAGAAGAAGTCACATTTTAAAAACAGAGATGAGTAAGCTAGTTAAATGCATCAGTATTCCAAAAGAAACTTCAAGTGAACAGGTAATATGATGCAAACAAGATGAGGATTTTTAGCCTTCACAGACGAAATATCTCGTAACACCAGTTATTCGCTCACAGCACCGTCCTCTGTCATTGAGCCGCTGACAGGGTGAGCTGACGTGAGGGGGGACTTGGGAGTTTTTTGTTCCAAAACACAATACAGGCTGTAAAGTCAGTTTCAAAAGGCAGAAATCAAACAGCCAGGCAACATATTAATGAGGGGAGAGGAACGAAGCACCTTAAGGGAGAAGAGGCAACGCAGCACTAAGTTTAATGTATCACAACGGGGGTCCAGGGACCAGTGTCACATCTTGCCGGGGGGCTCAAAATTCCCAGCAACGTGCCTGCACACACACATCCACCATTACCTTCAAACATCACACCATATACACACACGGCATACAGGAATGAAGTCACAAGGGATTGAGCTGGGCGAGCGAGAAAGAGAGTAAAGAAGGATATGTGGGGCAAACGGAGAGGCAGAATGATAAATGTGTGTCCTAGTTGGGAGCACTACTGTACGCCCATGGCTTTTTTCGCGCAAGTGCTCAATAAAGCATCTGACCTTGACTGCGGCTCCCTGGTCTTTCTACGCCAACGACCCCCAGCACCCACCTCCAGCAACCATACACCTCCCCGGTGTCCCCTCTCACTCGACTGGTCTTCAAGCCCTTCATGACATCTGTTAACATCCAGCCCGTCCACTCGTCACCCAGCCTCCACCCTCTTGGGACACATTAACAGATTCCTTGTTTGAAGTGTATGGATTAAGCCTTACAGCAATTATCGTCTGACTCTGGGTCTTTTGGAAACTAAGGTGAGCGCATTTGTCAATCTCACGCACTCGCCAACCAACGGGCAGCAGTGCCTTCACCAGGGACGCTGACTGGAAAGTGCAGCGATGTAGCAGGTTTCACAGTGGGCAATCATGAACAAAAATATCAAGATTAAATAGCCTGTAGTTGTTGTCAATATACCAAGTTATCTTGGTATATTGACAACATTTTTACTTCAATAGGTAATTACAAAATATTCCAAAGCGACTCTCTTTCCATACAGTTTTTTATTTTGGTTTAATATTATATTTTATCTAGGGCTGTCAATCGATTAAAAATTTTACTCAAACTAATTACATGATATGTTGAATAATTAATCAAATTAATTGCGAACAATGACATATATCAGTATTTGCTTGGAAAAGCAAATACTGATAAGGACATTTCAACTCAAAAGCATTCCATTATTGTGGCACATGAGTAAAGCACTGAATAGAAATATCAAAAAGTCCCATTAGAAATCAGTAAACTGTTTTATTTTTCCAAATGTCTTTTTTTTTCACTGAACATAAGTCTATCGCTTAGCCTAAAATGTGGCCATAACAGATCACTAAATTATATGCATTCATTTACCTTTTTTTTTTACATGTTGCTATATTCATAATTAATCTAAATTAATGTGTTAATTTGACAGCCCTAATTTGATTATAATAATCACTGCTTCCCAACATCACAATGGGGAATTTATTGATGGGAAATGAACTTCACCACAGTAAGGAAGCTGCTCAAGGAAGCTATTCAGGAAATGATTCAATTCCTTTTGCCTATTGTGTATTCATGAGGACAGAAAAACACTTGCAGAGGCAGGCTATCCTCATTACTGCCAACCACTCTGCCAGTCACCCAATGTAGTTTGTTTCTTAAGTGGGCCATGAGTGGGCTATGAGTTTGGCCTAGTTGGATTGAGCATGAAATTAGACCTCCTCTACATATCAACTTAGCAGCCGTATCCTGCAGCTAGCACCATCGTAATTACAGCCAACCACTCCACCTCAGTAGGAGGCTGAGGGGCCTTGAGGCTATCAACTCTACTGGGCTACCGCCATACAGGAATGTGGGGAGAGAGATGAAAGAAACTGAGAGGGGACATGGGTGGAGGAGAGTTTAATGAAAGGGACAAATGTCACTCAAAAATCATTATCGTTGTTTAGGAGAGAAATAATTGTTGCACTGCTTGATTGCTGTCTGTTGTACTTAAAAATAGAGAAATTATTCAAAAAGTTTAACTGAATAGTTTTATTATATAGTAAGTCCTTATGGCTATAATGCCATGGTCATCCCGGTCATGGTCATGGAGCTAGTAACCCAATGCTGCAGTGTGTGCACAGGTACTAAAATTAGCTCAAACACTCATCCCTAGTTCCAAGCAGCTAAGCATTAAAAAAAAGTCGTTGCTAATAACTTTTATTAGATTTTTTTTAATCAAATTCGTTGATTAGTTGTTGCAGGTTCAGTCTGGAGAGACTCGCACTTTCACTTTGTGGTTTGGGGGGCTTCAGTATGTGACTAAAATCATCATTATTATTGTTAGGGGTTCAAGAACGTAATGATTCCTCCTCTTCATCCTTTTCTCCCAGGCTCCACTGGAGCACTTGAGTGATTAAACTGAGTAGCATGGAGGCTGGAGAGCCGGGCAGTACAAGTATCTAGTTCTAAGAAACCATAACTACAGAAACAAAACTTGCCAGAAATTTAACACACTACTCTAGGGAGGTTCGATACAGCTTTTTTTCAGACCAAGTACAAGTACAAGTACTCACTCAAGTACTCACCGATACTGAGTACCGATACCACCAGTACTTTTGATATATATATCAATACATAGAAAATTTCAATTACTACAATGACAGATAATTTTGAACAAAGACTCTTTCTATTTTTTCTCACAAATGAAAGCAGCACAGTCAATTTGCTGATAATGACAGCTGTTGTCATGTTGTCATTGTCATGGCACCATATACAATGTTATAGCCTAATACGCTGCAATATGAGCTTACAAGGATACTTAATTTGCTCACGCTCTCTATTTCTGCGCTGTTTATCTGGATAACACTGTCTGTAAAAGAATGTTACTCTCTCACCTGTAACTTCTGCTGTGCAGAGTTTGCAGTCTGCAAAACTAGAATCTTCTGCATTGATTTTATAGAATCTCCAAACCACCAACATTTTCCCAACAGGAGTCACCATGTTCGCATGTTCATTAATTTTTTTTACCGTACTTTCATTCATTTGTGTATGTCTGAAGAGGAAGTGACGTGGCAATTAATGACACTTATTATTTAGAGGAATTAGCACATTTTAATATTAAAACAGACCCCATGATATAAACTCCTTTCATATAAGAGAGTCACCAGTCACAGAGACTGATTGATTTATAGTGATGCAGTGGTGTGTAAAGTGCAGACTAATATGAAAACTCAAACTATCTTTGTTTTAATACCATATGTCAACGCCTGTCTCACACTAACTTCCTGTTTCTGCCAAGTCATGTGTTCCTGTCTGACAACATTAGGAAGCAGAGATATCACTTTGATCTCCGGTCACTTCCATGACCTTTAATCATTATTTTTGTACTTATTTTTATACTTTATAGACTAAATGTTCTAAGACTAAAAATAATTGATAGATTGACAATCAAACCAACCATTAGTTGAGGCCCTTGGTAGGTGAACCTATTTCTCTGTGCAAAAAAAATTGCACTTTGTAAAAATATTAGTACATAAATTGCAGAAGTAGAACATGTAAATTATATTATATCCCTACAGGGATATAATATAAATAACCCATCCAGGAATCTAACAGTCATTTTAGCTTCTTAACACCTAACCAGCTCAGTCAGTTTTCCCTGATGACAACCTGAAGGACAAGACTCTCTCTTCTCTAAATTACGTCTAAAACATACAATTATGGTTGATATTTTAATATAGGTTTATTTGTCTGAATCACCACGGTAGCATGGTCAAAAGATATACTTTGCATTTAAGCCACTATAAGACCATTTTCAGCGAAAATAATATTTAACCAGAGACATCCGTGTTAATCAGGTTTCCAAATCTTCCAGGGCACATTGTGGAGGCTTGGTCACTACAAGGTAGGCAAGCCCATTTAAGCAGACTGACGTAAACTTAAACTGGGGTGTCACATTTTACAATAAACCAAAATAGTGACAGGAACCCTGACAGCTCAACGAGCGAGCTGCATTGTGTCAGTAAAACAGAAGCGTACTTACAGGCAATGTAGGCGATCAAGGCGAGGGCAAATAGGAGCTTCATCATTCTTCTGTTTAAACCTGATATCACCCAGATGATCCGCTTCATCATCTGTTCAATGCAATATAGATCCAGAAAACCAGCGAGCCACACGCTCTGGTCCAACTACAACATTTTTGGATCAGAACTGCTCCTGTGCTCAGTCGACTCCAGGGTTTCAGATGTCGTAGTTAGTTAAGTTGGGTGTGAATAACTTGATACCCTTCATTAAAATAAAAATACAGATAGACAAATGAGGCAAGCTAGCTGCTCCTGCTACGTCAACACCAGGCAGGAGCAGTCATACGTGGCTAGCGATACACACAGGTAGCAAACAAGATCAGGTGGCAAGCTATGGAGTGCTAACGTTAGCAACTGGCTGTAAATTTACTACTCAACACTGCGATTTGTTCGCCGACGAAGCTAGTTAAAAGAGTTGCAACCCATGGTCATTTCCTATGTAATCAGGAATCTTAAAAGTCCATTTCGAAACCGCGACACTGGAAACAAAAAGTACTATAACGCCAAACTAGTTAGCAACCAGCCTTACGTTAGCAATTAGCTGGCTAGCTAGGTAACTACTTAACTGACACTGTGTTTTTCTGCCGTTCATAATTGCCGCTAAGAAAACCCACGACTTCCACCTTGCGAATGCACTAAGGCAAATATCGGGCAAACAAAACGGTCGTTCATTTTAACGGTACATAAATGCACACATGTTGGAGTTTGTTCCCATCTGTTGGGCCGAGGCACTACAAGATGAGCGATTACTCCGTGCTCGATTAAGCAGGCTGGTGCTGCAACTATGAAGGCGCAAGACTCCTGACGTTTGATTGGCAGGTTTACTGATTAACTTACAATAACGTTTGATATTGTTTATGTAATTTTTAACACGACCTTATTTGTTAATTTTTATGTTTTATTGTAACGAGCGTGCATAAATGTTTATTAAGGCGTAACTGACCAATTCCGGGTGAATGCACCTCGGATACAATGGCTCATTCATAAACCCACACAAATTTGGGTAACTTTCCACACACAGTGCAGTCAGTGGACCAAACCCTGTTGCATACCTAGACGACTTTCTCGAAATTTGTACAGTCTCATTAAATGGGTTGTTTTGTGCCATAAACATTTTCTGTTCTTAGGTTTATTCGCTTTTATTTGACGGGCATACTGCAGATATTTATATTTTCAAATAGCAAACTGAGGGACCGCAAGACTTTAGGAATATAAAATAATGAGGTAATCATTTCCTTTCTACGGTAGTTAGAGGGGTCAAGGTCACCAAATTATGGTTTAGACTATTTGTAAATTAAGGTAGGACAGGCAATTAGTATCACTGAGGTATAATAGAAATACCTCACAGGATACATATTACATAAGTACATTATGAAACACATCATAACTTTGCATTTTCTATCAACTCATCAAGGTTTAAATCCTTCTCATTCTATAATTTAGCCCAAGCTGGAGAACAGGTTAACAGGCTAACAGTCTGGTGGTACTACCTTAGATACTGGATGAACATGATCTAATGTTTCTGTAAATAGATCTTCATCAGGGTAGGCCATTCCACAGTGACAGCAAGATGTGAGTAATTAACACTTTAACATTTGTGAACCTTTAATGTATTAGAATATGAATAGAAATGACAGTAAGTCTATGCTATTTTTTCACTATTTTTATCATGGGCTTTAGAAGCAGCAAACACTGTAAAATTAGAACGCCAAGTAAGTAAGGTGCTAGTAAGGTTCATATAGCAGTGTATCTGAATGAAAAGTATAAAGGCTCTTTGAAAAGTGAAAATATCACTTAAAAGTTGCTACTTATATTTTAAAAAGAATTATATATAGATACATACATTCATTCATTCATACATACATACATACATGTGTGTATAAAATGTACATCATTTCTGAAACAGATCAGTAGAATTCTGGTTGTATCAAACTGTTACATGAAAACAGTTCATGTCACATTTATTCAGTAAAACCTCAATTATTAATCTTTACATCTGATAATTATGCTAATTATCATACATATATAAGTATTACTATCTAACCAGTCAGTATGGGAGTAGTTGTAGCACTGGGTTTAGGAGGAATGCATTAAATTAATACATTTTCCAACTAGTCTGTGACTAATGTCTCAACTCATACAGTGGCACAGCACAGAAAATCACATACATCTATGCTTTAATATTGGATCATGAAATGTAGGCTAAACTGAGAATGTGACATTAATTAAGCATGACAAAATTAGCATATTCCATATGGTACAGTCAACTGCGTAAAAGAATAAATTGTATATTTAAACCAAATCTTATGTCATACTGTTACTTTTCAGTAGATGTGATCCGAGCAGTAAAAGGAATCCTCAATCAATCATGTTACAAACACTCATCTTATTGGTAAAATCACTGTGCTTGTACATTGGTGCAGTAAGATGTTTCAGCTTTAATTTCAAGTTTTTACCATGAATTTTAAAAAGAATTATGAATTGCAACTTAGACCCCAACTACACTGCAGCTACTGAGTGTCTGACGCGGCTGTCAGGCACACATCTGTAGACAACACAATGCTCCTTGTCCTGATTTAACCAATTTTAACTGACACATTCATGATATAAAACAAGTTAACACCAAGACATCTGAATTTACTTTGCAGAGAAGAATTCCCCCCTTGTTTTGTTTAAGTGAAACATTCTGTGAATAGTTTTCCAGGCAAATTATGAAAAGCTTAGTTCTTCATATCAGGCCTTTTACTTATAGAGCCACATGATTATGCTCCATGTGATAGATTTATTGTGAGCATGAATTCCTAACACTCACAAACACCTCTCAAGTCAATGGCTAGAGCTGGAGGTGGCCTTCTCCTTACACATTTAATTGGATAAACAACTAATTAACACCAATCATGATGTTCTGCAGCATTGGAAAGCAGTCAAGAATTATTTTGACAAGCTGAAGGCTGCCTGGTTACAACAATTTTTACTCTGTTGCCACAAATACATTGAACTAAACCTTTAAACAAGTGATCGGAAAAGAGCAGCACTGTGATCTGTCTCCAGGGCCTTACATCTACCCTAATAACTGGAGACTACTATTTGGACAAGGAGACTGAAAATTAATTGGAATTGAAACAACTGGTGGTGCTCCCCAGATTATTTGGAGTATTTGCAGATTGCCATAAGACCTTAAAGTTAATATCAACCATTCAAATAAATGGCCAACAAACCCAATGAGAATTGTGCTGATGGAAAAGCCTCTTTTTTCCAAGGTTATAATAAACTTTTCCACACCCACTTAGCTCTACTTTCATGCTTCTCCAATCTGTATGCAAGAATCTGCTATTTGCTGAGGACAGCAAACTGCATACAAATCTTCCTTCTCTTCAGTTTCTGTCCCTTCCCATTTGTTTGATTTCTGCTGCATAAGGAAAATGTGTGTTTGGGGTTACATGCAAAGACGGGTAATTTGAGAAAATCTAGATTTATTTAGACTGATGGATAATTAAACTGGAGTGCATCTAATGACTACTGCAGAACTGTAAATGCACTACGAATGCACTCCCAGTACAAACATTATTTATAGCTCTATATTTATTGTGTTGAGAAAAAGAAATCTGTCATCTGTGTGTTCATTGTGATATACTGCTATGTTAAAGATGTATTCATGACAAATGTGCAGTATGTTTCCTTGGAGACCAACAGTGTACAGTATAAATGTAATCTATATCCATCTCTGCTGTGTCTCTGAATTTGATTGGTGTGGTTGAGATTGAGTCTTGGAAGTCATCAAGGGCCGGAAAATCAATAATCCCACAAGCATTCAGTGTTGTTGCAAATGAACATGCACCATGATGACAGCAAAATCAGTGCTGCCACTAAAGTTGCCTCTTAATGTTCTTGAACAAGACATCTAAACCAAATCTTAATGTTTTGAAACAAAATGGGAAAGAACTAAGTTGGTGGGGTACATGGCATAAGTGCTGGGAAGGGAACTGCTATCAAGTAATAATATAATAATAAATAATAGAGCTGTGCTACTTGTAGCCTGCTACTGCCTGAGGCAACAACCTGCTGTATATTGCCTATGTCATTGATCACCAGTGGTGGTAAACATGAGCTTAGAGCGCTAATGAGGAAGAATTCAGTATGAAATAGTTCACTCTCTCCATGATTTAAATAATATGACCAGATCAGTCAAAATTGAGAAGTTTAATGATTCAATTTGGAAGTAAAAACAGAAACACAAAAAATATTTTTCAACATATACTGTATATACCAAATCTGCACTTCAATCTCTAACCCAATGTTAAAATCTTTGTGTGTGTGTGTGTGTGTGTGTGTGTGTGTGTGTGTGTGTGTGTGTTATCTATCGTGCATGGGCTTACCTGCTGAATGCACGCAGGTATATGGATGCTTTTTATGTGCATTTGCTCACAGAACAGCCTGTGTTCATCTGT
>OMKZ01017959.1:26139-36941 GCA_900302535.1 Neoniphon sammara | reverse complement strand
CCCAGAGTTGCCACACATAGCTGGGGTGAAGGACATAGAAGGGCTGGGCAGGATGGAGCCTCCGGCGCTCCACATATGGACCAAACAGATTATAGTCCGGACTTGCAAACCACTGAGGAAGGAAGAGGGAGGCGGGGGAACAAAAGCCACATCACAGTTAAAACCACAAAGAGGAATGGACAAATTTGGGCATGAGCAGGAGACCTTGACTTTACACTGTTTCCATTCCCTTTATGATTTGCCTCACTCTTCATGCTCATCTCCATACCATTTCCTTTTTCACCGTAAATATATTTCATATTGTTTCATTTGACAGCTAGTGGAGTGGAACAGAGTGGTGCCAAGAAATGAAATCAAAACAGGTCGATGTGATAGAAAGCATCTGACAGGTGAGAGCAGCAAGGCCAAGAGAGATTACCCAGATTCACTGTAAGAAACCACATGCCAGTAATTACCTCAGTCAGCACTTCAATTCAATAGGCTACTTACTGGCATTTGTCATGGGTAAATTAGGCAACAGCCCTATAAAGGAAAAAAATACCCAGAGTTGCAAGATATTGAACACAATCCATCAAGTTCTTTATGAAAATCTCCTTGTTCTCTTTCATGTGTCTCTTTCTCATTTTTTCCCATTCCTGTGCCTTTTCTCCCTCCAATTCACCCGTTTCCGTCATGTCTTTCTTCACAGGGAGATTGAAAAGGCTGAAAGCAGATGGATGCTATGCAACAAAAAAAAAAAGCAAATGTTTGACTGCCTGCTCTTATTGTCATGAAGGAACGAACTGGAGGTCTATTCTGGGCTGCTTTCTGCTCTTTGGGCCAAGCTTAAGGAAAATATGGACTAAAATCATAGTGGTGCTGCATGTAGGATAAGACAGAGAGAACAATCCACAACCCACTACTGGGATGACATTCTGTATTAATGTGTGACATAATTTATTAATCTGTGCTAATTTATTTTTTTCTGTTGCTGTAGATAATACAGCTCTAATCTTTAATGATCTGAGGCAGCTGTGGCCAATTACACGGTGCTGGTTGGATTTCTCAAGGCGGTTGATGCACATGTACAGTATGTAATATGATAGCAGTTACAGTAACCATGAAAAGCTTAATTGCATGACACTGGTCGCTCATGTATTCTGTGCAGTAGCGCTATGCACGTCACAAATTGGGTTTGTAATGATCAGGAGATGAGCAGGCTGAACGCTTGCATAACAGTCTTATGCTGCATGTTTGCGGACTACATTTCACCTTCATATTTTCTTGTAAGACCAGTTTAAACTGGCTTAAATAAAAAACACGAACCTACTGTTGGCTTCATAACCAAGCAACCTTTTCTCTCATAATCTATGGTCAAATTAGCTTTTTAAATTAAGCGGATAAAGGGCTGCAACCCCACCTGGCAGCATTAAGACTTGAGTAAGCCCGGAGAATGTCAGAGTTCACGGGGCTGCACAATAATGACCCCTGCTCCTGCCGAGAACAAAAGGTCAAGCACACTCAGACCTGACAACTAAGAATTATTGCCTTTATGGAAACTGATAAATACAAAAGTAGTAGTGGCGTCCCAGCGAATCACAGCGAACACATAGGTGGTGACTATTTGTGGAAACAAGCGTGGTGTACAGTGTATTTGTGGTAGAGAAGATGGATGGAATCAGACTGCTGTTTCAAGGGCAGGTAGAGGCCAGGTCTAAGGGGCAGAGATAGATGAGTAGAGGGAAAGCAAAAAAAAATAAAAATAATAATAACTGGGGGATATGGGAAGCGAGGAAAGGGGATGAAGTCGAGGTGTGATAAGCAGTGATGTTTAGGTGTATGACACAGTCCCCTATATGGGTCGTTATAGTACATTGATAAAATAGGCTTCAACGCATGGGACTTGGATACCTACGGCTCATTAGAATTGTAAACGAGCCCCATTTCTATTCATTCACCACGACCTTGGCATCCTACTACCGAATGTCTTTAGATGATGCTATTTAAATGTTACTGTCTTTCAAAGTCAAGTGAGATGAAGTGGTGTGCTAGATTTAGCACAAGTGGCTGTATCTGAACTTCTGTGGTTGTGTGTGTGAGAGCGTAGCACAGGTCCATTTCGTAAGAAAAAATTAATATAAACAAATAAATAAATAAATATACCTTATGTAAGTTGACAGCATAAGGCGCAGGGTCCCAGGCCACCAGGGTCGCATTTTTGTAGAGAGAGCTCGTGTTGAATCGATGCTTAGGATTGGCCAATATCTACAAGAGGGATTGCAAAGTTTAAATGCAATATTTTAAACAAAGCAAACCTGAATCTTTTGCATTTGTTCTCTCTTGCTTTTAATCAGTATTTATGGCCTTGGTTGTTGTATATAAATCTATTTGATTTGACAATAGTGTGATACTTCAGCTCTGGGCTGACATAGCAGGCTCTCTCAGCTTTCTTTGTTGTCAGAATAGACGAGCATTCACAGTCCTGAGGCTGGAGAAAGGAGAGTGGGAGTAAAACACAGAGGGCGCATGTTCTCTGTACCATCACATAAAGAACACTATAGGTGTTCTTCAATAAGGGCGATCACTCAACACTGACAGTGGAGGTGGACAGCGACACCAAAAAGCAAACCAACACTCCCATAAAACAATATTTCTGGACACATATACATACAGCTACTTGTATGAGCATGTGAGCAAGTCATAATTGATTCATATGCAAATTAGAGTTCATGTGCCAGCCTGCATGACTTATACATGTTTAAATGAATCACAGCAATTCAGAGACATAGCAATAAATTATTCATTATCATTCCTCATACAAACCCATAAATGCCCTCACCTGCGAGTTGATGATGCGAATAGTGGTTTTATTCCCCACGTCTTTCTCATATCCTTCTGTAGGTGCAGCGTTGAACCGCAAAACTGCATCATGGGTATCTGCAGGGAACATTAAAGGGCACATCACTTGTAGCCGTCAACAAGAACTGGTCATAACAAATCATGTTATAATGATATGATTTAAGACAATCTTAAAATATAACTTTGAGTTGGTTCAAAGTTAGATACTTTAACATCAAACTCAAACTGATAAATTTACACAGAAAATGTTAAATACTGGCCATTTGAATGCCCTCAAAAAAGCATCAACTATACCTAAATCTATGTTTTTATGTTTTTCAGGTTTAATTTGAGGGCAACTTCAAAAGCAAATAAATAAATAACGAATTGCAGCATGTGAAACACAGAAACACTGTGAAGTGGATCCCCATCTGTGCTTTTGTAGATGGTGCCAGACTGATGATATAAGTGTTTGTGACAGAACTGACCAGTCACTATGACAACACTATGACCACAATGACCATTTAACAGCGACGACCGGCAGGATTATGAGAACAGCCAGTGTGCTCTCTAGTGGTTAACTGAGGAAACTGGGGGAGCGCAAACTAATATCAAGAGCCATTCTCGGTGTTGCATGGCGGCCGGTCGGTGGCTGTATTCTGTATTCTTATAATGTCCTTCGCACACATACATGAAAACATCACTTTGATGGATGGTCATGGTAATAATTACAAACTTGTAATCTCTGCCCGTCCGCTGATCGATCAGTCTATTCCACTTCATCAGTGGTATGAAACGATCCTCCAGGGTTGATCTGACACTAGAATGGATGATCTCCCAGCTTTGGGTCTGATCCTCCTTCATCACTGCCACCGCTCAACACAACACCACCTCGCCAAATACATGTTCACTGGCTTGACATTGAAAGTATGCCTTCCCACGCTCATATCATATGGTAGACACGTCCGTTCCCTATAGGGCCATGCTGGACTAATGGCTTCTCTCAGCCAACACACCAAGGCACAGACAACACACTGCTGATAAAGCCAAACTCAAAATGTCCTCTGTCCTCACTTGGGGAAAAACAGGATGACTTGAGGGGGACTCCGACTTAGTCTTGCTGTTTGGTACCATCTCCAATGTCATGAACATTAGTTTGCATTGTCACCACTGTGCTGTGTTTGTCTTGTGTAAATAGTTTCAAAGCCTAAATAGAAAATAGCGCAGATTAGTCTCTTTGTGTGGGGAAACCAGACAGAAGAGGTTCCCTGTTGTGTGGGACAGTCCTATTAACAGTCCTGTGGTGGAAATTAAACATTTCAAACAAGGTCTCATTTTAAATTAGTTTATGACAACTGACAAGACAGTCACCTCATAACTTCCCAGTCATTTCAGTCATTTTCAAAAGTCATCTTGACTCAGTTGGTTCAATTAGTTGTTCCTCACAATTTACCATGTAAACCAAAGATTTGCTTGCAAGGCCTGTTTGAAATCAGTGGAAGGTGATACGGTTACACCTGTTGCACAGGTGACACTCATTTTAATTGAAAGTTTTATTGGCGGAGAGATAATCCTAAACACAAGGCAGTGTCCTTATAAGCAGCATTTTCACACAAGGTATCTCAGAAGGTTTTAGAGAAGACAGCAGACGTCATACTGTTGCTAGGATACCACATTTGACAGCTGCTGTCATTACCACTGGTCATTACTGCTCCATTATCCACTCCTGGTTTGTCCTTTACAGTTTTTTTTTTCTGTTGGAGACGAGAAAAACATCAAAATGGAAAATGGAAAACAGAGTGACTGAGATAAATGGAAGATGTTTACACAAGTAAATATTCAGTGATTTCACTACAAGTTTCTTGGTAGTAAAATTGAAGTTACATTAAATTACACTTACACACAAACTCTGCAGGTGTGTGCCAGTTTGGGCTAAATTGCCCACGCGACACAAAGGATTGTGGGATATCCTTACCCAACATCTATGCTGCCTTCAAAAACCTGCTAAACAGAGACGCCTCAGCTGGGAGCATTTTGAGCAAAAATTTGACTGGGACATGACTTGATGCTTTACCGCCTCAGTAGGCAGTATTTTTTTTGCATTTGGGATGCAGGGAACGTTCTGGGATGAACGACTTCAGGAGGCATTTTGAAAATAATTTAAGGTCACAAGGTCACTGGAGGGGCACTTTAATGCTTTTCCTGAATTTTCTCTTGCCCAGGCTGCTGCAGCTCCATATATCCCTCCCTGAACCAAAGTCTATCAAAGGCAGTCAGTCTATCAGTCTATCAAAGGCCTCAAACTTGCAACAACAACTAGGATTTGAACCAGAGCCAGCAGAGGAAGTGACATCAGTTCAATTCTGGGATCATTTCAATGAAAACCAGTTAGTTTCACTATGGAATTTAAGATTTTTACTTTTAAAGTACACAGGTTTGGCCCTGAGCTATATTTTATATGTTATATATGTTATGTTAGGGATTAAGAGGTTAGCCTCTTAAAACCTTGTGAGCCTGAGCTCAATCTTGGATCCCCAGCAGGGACATTCTGGTCATTCCTAAATCTAGACTTAAGGCTACAGGAGACGGGGTCTTTGCTATCAGAGCACACACTCTTTTGATTTTCCTCCCTGAGGAAATCAGCCAGGCAGAGCTAGTGCCTCTTTCAAAGCTTTTCTTGAGGCCTGTTGCTACAGACAGGCTTTTGCAGTATGTAATGACAATACATACTTTTCCACAATATTGCCTTGTTGGATTAACCTAACCAGAATCAGTGTCCCATATCAACCCTAATGTGCATGTCTTGTTTTTGCCGTTATCCTCTCCTCTAATTCTTTTTTTTTCTGTATGTTGTTTGTCTTGACTGAAAAGTACTAAGTAAATCTTGTTCTACAGAACTACTATAAAAATAAAGATACTGTCAGCTTCAGTCAAGCATGAGTGTGTTGCATGACATCCCAGATTTTAATTAAGACATTTTGGCATAGAACTACATGAAAAAAAAGGTATTGTGTTAGAATTACCTGTATTCAGGGATTATTATGCAGTAACAATGTCAGCAGGCACATTTGGGTGCAGGGGCTTGGCTGATTTGACAGAGGGCTGTGTGTCTGCTTGTGTTTGCATTTTTGTTTTAATGACAGTTGATAAGTCAGAAAGGAGCTAAGCAGGCAGCTCTGTAACCCCCTATTGACTGATCCATCCTCAATTTTAAATCATGAGTGATGTTTTGTTTTATCATTTAAATGTTACCCATGATTCAAGACCATGTTCTCTGATCTCATCCATCAAGTGTCTACGTATTGGCTTCCCAGGCTGAAATGGGCCATGAGATCTTCCAGTGGACTAGCAGCGCCCTCTACTGCCATTTGTAGTTTAGCACAACAAGTGCCTGCTTAGGCTGTGCTGGTTCAGTTCTCTGGGCAGGGACTTGAACAGGAACTTGCAAGAACGAGGACAGAGAAGATAACAACCAACAACATATGAATATCAAGCCACTAACAAAGAGCAGGGCCACATTTGTCCTGAGAACAGTTTCAGTTCTCCCTGAAATGTTCACATCCACGTCCCTAATGGTGAGTAGTGGGATACTGAACTGTCCTTTGAGAATGACAACATCCAGAAAGGTTCAGTGATGTTTAGATCTGGTGACTGAGGAGGGCACGGACACTGTTTGACTTCATCCTGCAAGATATGAAAGCACTCTTGAATTTTTTTTTAGCATTGTAATATTATCTTGGAATATACGAACATCATGTGGGAACAGTATTTGTACCACAGGGTCACTTGGCACTGCAAAATGGTCTCATATTTCTTGGCATGTATACATGATTACAGACCCACAACAACAGTTGGCACTGTGGGTTGAAAGCATCCTTTTGCTTTCTCCAAATATAAACCTGTTCAGCTGCAGGAAAATCGGTGAGAGATGACTCACCACACCTTAATACTTTTTGCCTCTGCTGATGGGTTCTGGGTTTTGTGCTCCTCACCACCTGATACCTTACATGCATCTTTTTACATTCACCTGAGATTTCCCAGTGTGAACGCTGACATAATTAACCGGGTTTCCAAAGGTCATGACATACAGTTTTTGTTTGACAGTCACAGTGGTGATGATTCAATTCTGTGCTAATTCTTAAGGCGATAGTTTTTTAAGGGTTTGTCTGCTGGTGCTATTTGCTAATGCAATTTGTCCACGTTTGGCGTATGTTGTCACGATTTCTGAGTCCCTCTTGCCACATTAAATACTTTTGAAGTTTATGTGACTGATGCACTCACAGTAGCTGCCAAGTGTTGGGCCTCTTTGGGACTCTTAGTTGCCTCATGTTGTTCTAAAAACTCACTTCTCATATAGAAATTATCAGATTTCTGAAAGCTGTCACACACACTGCTGAGTGGCTTCAGTATAATAAGACTTGCCTGTGTAGCTGCCTTTGAGACTGGGATTCAGTTACTTCAAAGTTAAAGTCCTTTTTGATGTGGTGTTTCTGATATTTTATCCACCCCCTGCAGGCTAGATTTCAGCTTCTTTGCCTAAAAAAATCTGAGAGGAAGGCAGTGTCATTTATTCTGGGTGCCAAGATAAGACGAAGATAGTGTAGATGTGGAAAAGTGCTCCTGCGCTCATCTTTCTCTTGACAGGGCAAAGTTACTGAAATATGAAACTATGATCATTGTTGAAGCTATTTTTTTTAATGTTGTTTGCTGTGTTTGTTCATCCAGAAATTATGAAGAGGGCAGCTTGAGAAGATGTGATGGGACCCCATGCTGTGCTGTTGATACAGATGCAGTTCCTTCCATTCACCACATGATGGCAGCAACATGACACACAGCATGTGACTGAAACTACAGACAAACCTCTCAAATGATGAACACATTTCTGCAGCCACTGAGAAACCTGACAATCTTATTCCTATTTGTCTTATTTGTCACTTCATTCACAACTGCACAGATCTTGATGCATTGCAACACTCAGAAAGCAAAGGCACATGGGGGGAAAAAAACAAGCAAACAGAGTGGGATCAATGCAATTTGATTTCCTGCTGAAGCTAATCTGCAGAATTAATGTGGCAAAGTTAGGCTTTCCCAACATTGTGAGGCAGTTCAATAATTAATGAGCTTATTATATTTTCCCCCATTTGTCATGTCACTAAGTCCCTTGTCAGGCGAAAATCTTTTTTTTCCTGCAAATTTAATACCGTGATGATGATGTTGAACCGATTCTCTGCTTGTGTTTTGACATCAGGATGCATGTGATAACCCTCAGAGTGGATTCTCCTGCAGGCTGCATATCCTTGTATAACATCTAACTGTAGCCATGGGGATCAATAAGGTATCTTGTTATTTTTATGCACACACACATCCTGGGCCGATTTCTTAGTGTTTTATTTATGCATTTGATTTCACTATCCCTTGTGTTATTATCTCAGGGCTTTAGTATGAATTTCTGTCCTGATTTCTGTAAGGCAACTTTGTGGCAAACCTGTTTACAAAAACAGCTTTATAAATAAACCTGACCTGACAATGCTCAGATTTCTCCCGCAGCAGGGGAACTTTCCAGCAGTAGGGGAGGCGTTGCTGTTGAATGACTGTAGGTGGGAGCAACGCTGGTGTTTTTACTGAGACAAATGTAAGCACCAGCCATAAGCCTACTGTGGTCAAGGACAGATGCAGGTTTACATCTCTTGTGTTCATCTTATTATCAGCGAACACTGTCTTGTCCGTTTGTCTTTTCGGTGAGCAGGACGGTGTTATCTGAGACAGCAGGAGCCTATATAGGCCTGTGCAGAGTATATAAAATATGCATAAAATCCTCGGCCTCCATATCAAGGCCAGAGCCTACTCTGGGAGGCTGAGCTAGCGAGGAAATGCAATTTCTTAAGTTAGAGCTATATGTGATGTGAAGGGGCCTGATTGGTTACCAGAGGGGGTTCTTCTTTTTTCTAGTGAGCCATCTGTCCCTGAGTTCACACTCTCCCCACTCCCCAAAGAGCTGCCAAAGTCTCTGAATGAAGTGCACACACATACATTTACACATGCTAAGACATACAGCCTATGAGCCACACACTCAACACTGCCCAAAAAAGTAAGTTGTATCTGTGCATATCCTGAGCACCAATGCAAATGACTACCAAAGAAAGAGGATGTTTTTAAATCTTACTATACTCCACCTGAAGCACGGCTGCACCTTCCCACACAGTGTGCACATAGCACAAGAGCTCAAGCTAATTTTGGACCTATAATACACAATGTTAAGGTGAATGATTTAGTTGCTAGACTACATGATAAATTGACTTTTGGATCAATGCTCTGCATGTCTCATAACAAAACCATCAATCTCCCTTAACGCTTGAGATGACACAGATGCCACAAAGGCTCCCGTGGATCAATGCTGTATTTCACTCTAACACTACACAGGCCCAGAAGCCACCAGCACAACTCCAAGTAATACTACTGTGCAAGAAATCCATGTAATTCATGTAGATGGGCAAAGAACTCTAAAGACCCCATAACAAGGCTGTCCATTTACATCACAGGAGAGGGACAGACTTTTCTTAGGCCATGCCCACGCTAAGCCAAGTAAAACGCGTCTTTTTTTTCTCAGTTTTGGCCTTCTGTTCACACTAAGCGGTACAGCTGGGAGAAAAAACTTGATTCACAAATGTCATTGCGACTTGCAATTGCAGGGCTTTTCAAAAATGGTTTGAATTTGAAACTACCAGTCTGTCATTGGGTGAACGAGGAAAACAGTGACACTGTCATGTGAACTCCTGAACGCCTTAGTCCAGTATGAAGAATGTGCAGGCCATGCACATAGGCCTGTGCATGCTCGATAGGGGACCAGAAGTATTTTGGGCATTTCAGAGTGCACGGTGGACTTTTAGATAAAGCTAGTGTGGTGTGGATGGAAGACCAAAACATAGTTTTCAAATTTACCCAGATTAGTGTGGACATAGCCTTAACCATATTCAATCTCTTTTAGTCTGAGACACTTTTTGGTGACAGCATTGGTGTGGACAGAAACAACACATTCAGGAATCCTGGCTCTCTAACTTAAATCATCAACTACAAAGTCTACTCCCTCTGCCTCTGCCTGTTCCTCTTTCATCTGCCTTCATCCTTTGGCTCCGTTTAAACCACTGCCCTTATTAAACCCCCTGTCCTCTCTACTCACCAATCTCTTTGCCCAGTCCTGAGTGCAGGATGGCCCCAGCTGAGGTGACGACAGCGCACTTCTTGAAGCCGTTCTGGTCTTTCTGTCTGTAGAGTTGCTCCAGGGTGAGGGGAGGCACCAGGCGGGCCCAGCCCATCGAGGAAAAGGGCTGCTCTGACCCATCCACTGTCCTCAGCCTGGCCTGGGCTTTCAGTTGACACAGCAGCTCCTTGGCACTCTGGGCAGGCCTGCGATGCCCCTTGTAGGCCACGTGGTGCTTGTTAGCGTTCAAGTAGTCCTTCATGGCACGCTGCAGCCGAGGACTCAGCATACCGGCGGACACGCGTCCCCGCCACAGACGCTGCACCACAGAGGCTGATTTGGAGAAGTAATACTCCTCCAGATCCGAGGAGTCGCCTCCTACCCTCCTGCCCACTGTGGTCCTCCTACTGTTCCCCAGTTCTCCTTGTTCCTCTTCCTCCTCATCTTCCTCTTCCTCCCCACCATGACGGCGTGTGGATCGGTTCTGGTTCTCTAGGGTCTGGGCTGTCCTCTCACGACTCTGCGTCACAGGGTCTGAGTGAGAACCTACATTCTCTGTCCCAAAAGAGGACCAGGCAGCCAGGCTCTGGGGGTCCAGGTAGTCCTGACGGCTGGCCTCCTGGCTGCCGTACATGGCATAGGGGGCGCTGTTGGGGCTCTGGCTCACCTCCAGGCTGGACTCTGGGGTGGTGGAGCTGATCGAAGGTTCAGGCTCTGCTCCGGGATAGGCGGTGGCTAAGGTGGAGGCCGCTTCGTGTCGGGAACCCATGATGGCGCGCTGCTGATG
>OMKZ01017959.1:0-10590 GCA_900302535.1 Neoniphon sammara | reverse complement strand
TATATGTGATTTATCACCAAGTGTGTTGATCTTGTGGTTTTGTGTGTGTGTGTGTGTGCGTGCGTGCGTGTGTGTGTGTGTGTGTGTGTGTGTGTGTGTGTGTGTGTGTGCGCGCGTGCCTGCATATCTTAGCTTCCCTAAAAAGATGAGCAGTTTGCTTCGAGGTTTTCTTTTGCTTCTCCATGGTAAGAGCCAGTTTGATTCCACGCTACTCCTCTCACCATCAAAGATATAATTCTCCCTATTTTTCCTGCAGTGCACCCGGAGCTGAACTCTCCTCTCTGGAGAGTAAACGCCTTCACTCCCATTCTTGCGTTCTTGACTTGTGAAAATAGAGGGATATACTAGCATTGACATGCCTTCTGCTGTTTTCTGTGTGCATTTTTTATGTTCTTGAAGGGCAAATCAGCATTAAATCACATGTTTTGGATGGTTTCCATATACTGAATAGCACTAATTCTATACTTAATGTCAGCATTTTTTGAATAAAGTTCTGCATCTACATCTAGGGGTAGAAAATTATTTTGCACTGCTCTTCCTCATTTGAAACTTTCAACCATGTTGCAGTAGAAATGGGTGATTCATTATCACAGTCAACACACCTTAATTCACTCTCACTCCCCACTCTACTTTTCCATGTCTTTCAACATTGTGCACTAGGCTGGAAACAGTGTCTTTATGCACTCTTTAACATCAAGGAATGATGTTCTTCTGTCTACCCCATGACCTATCCATCACCAGCACCACCTGCATCATTGCTGCCTCCATAATCATCATTATCACGTAACTTGGGTGGTTGAGATGAATCGTAGAGCATAGTTAAAATGTTATCTGAACATCTGGCCATCTCTCTGATCTATCCCAGTTTGTTGTTCCTCACGACTAATCACGGCCATTAGAAACCCACAAGAGCGTGACGGTTTCCATGGCGATACAGCGATCCACTCGGGGGTATTGAGCCTTAAATATCTTGGTCATTTCATCCCATCTGTTTCTCCTGTTTATAATACCTTGACTGATTGGAAATTATACGAGTCAACACATCATAAAGGCCCTGTTGACATAATGGCTTCATTCAAGTTACTGAAATTCTGGTGAGGGTGTCTGATGTAGGACAGAGAGATGGAAAGATGATACATTGGTAAATGTTGAAAGCAATTTATCAAGCTTACATCTGGACCCAAGGATGATGAGTAAACAACTTTTGATGTATTACAAGTGAAAAGATAGGAAATGGATAGCTTTCTGCAAGTTTTTACTGGAAACAGTAAGTGAGCACTCACTGTGACCAGTGACAAGTATATCTTGTGATGCAATCCTGAGCCCATTCAGGTTTGATACCCACATAACCCTAGTACACCTACAGTATACAGTATATGTACATATACCCATATAACCATATTATACATGTATACATGTAAATACCCAAATACCCACCTAGTATATCCATATATACCCTTATATATGGGTACATATGTGTATAGTAAAGTTATTTGGGTACATATGGGTATACTGGGATTATGTGGGTATATATGTGTGTACTAGAGTCATATGGGTACATGTACTATAGTTATATATTGGTATAGTAGGGTTCTGTGGGTATATAGTTGTTACCCTACTATACCCATAATAAGTGGGTATATATGGTTATATATGGGTATACAAGGGTTACTCTGATTGGCAAAGGCAGTGAAAGGGAAGATATGACTGGTAAGGTCAAAGGCCAAAGGATAGATCAACTATTCAAATGATAAGAGCATATATAAGAGCACATATGAAGACACGCAAATGTACTCAATGTGATTTACTTTAATTTCTCACCGCCTCTGATTAATCTGGACGTTTGCCCATCGTTTTTTCTTTTCCTACTCTTAAACCTTGTAGATGCTGTACATGCTTGTGCTTCTGTTTGTGATTATGAAAATTCCAGAGATCAGAGGCAATTTGAAGCCAAGTTTAAGTTAAATGTGAGGTTGTAATACTGACTTTTCAGCATTAGCTTACAGGAGAGAGAAAGACTTTGCTCATCATTTTCCTCCAATAGCTCACAGCCATGACCATTAGATCTTTTGCCTCTAATTATATTATGTAATTAAACCACAAATATGATGTGGGTGTAAATATAGACCTAGTGGGGGTGTGTGGTTACTTATGGATATGCCAGGGTTATGTGTATATATGTAGATATACTAGGCTAATATGGGTAAAGTAGGTATGGATGGATGGACCAATGGATGGATGCATGGATGGATAAATAGATATCTATATCTGTCTGTATCTGTAGATAGATATAGTGTCAAAGCCATGTCTGATGTAAAATGTAAAGACAGACTTGTCACACTTCTGTCTGTCTCCACCCATTTGACCTTCATTTCCTTTTTCCTGCCCTGCTTTCTCACTCTGCGTCGTTGTCACTATGTTGATGTTTTTACACCGTTGGTGTGGACCCCTGGAGGTTTCCCCAAGATTTCTTCACACTCAACCTGTCACTGTCTGGGAGATGGCAACCCCACTCCCACAATCCTACCATACTGCAACGACAGCCTGTTTCACTCCTCCTTTTGTCACTTTTATTTATCACTTCTTAGTTATTTACTTATCACTGAGCTCTCTATCTGTGTGTGTCTCTCTCTCCGTTCTCCTGTTCTATCCTGACACCTTATCTGCGACTTGGTTTCTCTCATTTCTCTTTATTTAGGTGCACAGTTGCACTCCTCCAAACAGCACTTAGTTTCCTTTTTATATGTGTGAGAGTAAGGTAGCAAGCGTCCCCATATGGATAAGATTTCAATTCCATTACACACTTTTGCAATGCCTTAGAAACGCTATGTACTGTCATCCCACGACAACTATACAAAGTCTCTCTGAATCCCTTTGATATACTGTCTTTAACAGCAACCCTGTTTGATCTCTCTCTCTCTCTCTTGCTTTCTCTCTTTTTCTCCCGCTCCCCCCCGCTCTTATTTTCTCTGGCTCGTCTAGTAATCTGCTTGTTATCTGACTGATGTAAGCTGGATGTAAAACCTTTAATGATTACATATTGTTGATAAGATAAGCCTTGTTGAGCTCACTGAAACTCTTGTGTAAATCTCTCTAAACGGTTACAATATCGTCTCCGGGGAATAGGTTGAAGGGGTGGCGTACATAGCTCAGGCCTAAGCTTTAATTTCTGAAAAAAAAAAAAAAAAACAGCCACTCTCGAGGTGCTTTATGGTTGTCGCTGAAGAACAGATCAGCCTGTCTGCTCGCTGCATGTCTTTGGTGTAGCTCAGCGGCCAGACATATGTCACATTCCCTCTTCCTCCCTCTCATTTTGTCCAATTGTAAAAGACAGGGATGAGGGCGGTCGCTTTAAAAGCAACACATCCCCCGGCAGAAAGGGCTCTGGCTGGTCGTCCGTTAGCAGCATCGTTGTACCAGCCTGCCGCTAGCACGGAACTAGGTTGTTTCCATGGTGACCGAATATTTGATGGACAGGTCTGTGTATGATCACTGGCCCTCTGTGAGAACTGCCTCCCTCGCCTGTTATCAGAGTGGGATGCCAAACAGTGCCAAGCAATTAGCATCTCTTCTTCACATACATACATACACATACATACTTAAACACATCCATATACATAAACGCATACATATACATGTTTACAGTTTACATTCATGCATACTTAAACATACAAACATGCATACTTACATGAATGCAGGTACGCTGTGATGCTGTGCCTTGTGCATTCAGGGATACTTTGTGCATCCTGGTTAACTGTAGAAACAAAACAGCTGTACACACATGGACAAAGCCTTCACACTCCACACATAACACTCCTACTTTTGGGCCCTTACAGACAAGTTTATTGCACTCATATTTGCATACCCACATACACACACCAAGGGAAATGCTGCTCTCACGTATGAAATTTGATTTGCATTTTCCATCATCATCTGTGACAGGATATGGTCAAAACCAACACCCAGCCTTCGGTTTCACTTTCATACATAACAAACTGCTGTGCCTATGAGTCTCTATATGGTTTTGCATTATAACGACGCACAAAGTTGTCATCTATGTACAGAGGGATATTACCTCTGAGCAAGACCTGACATACGCTGTGTATGTGTGTGAGACAATCCATAGATCACCAGGCAAACTATGCCTCTTCAACAGGAGGCAACGCATCAAGAACACCTCTCAGTTTCGCAGTCTAAATGCATGAGTCCTGACTGTGAAAATAGAATATTTATAGAGCAAAAAAGAGGAAGTGACAGTAGTTTTGCCACTGCTTTGTGCTTCAGTGAGAGGGTGCTCAGAGGAAGATGTGGCTGTCACCACAAAATTTCATTTCTCTTTTACCGTTCTAATACATTAATGAGCACTGTGATGGTTTTTCTGTCATCGCACATGGTTCAACACGTTCCTGTTTTTTGCTTAAATGTAGCAGTGTGATTTTATTCAGTACATTTTATAGACACTTTCGCAAGGGGTCATTTGAGTGCCGTTTATTTCAGACCTCGCTTCAAGCTCATCCCTATATATGTAATAGATTTCTCACAGTTATTTGTCTAGTGTGATGCACATAAGTAAGGAGGAAAACACCTGCACTCACCACACATTTGTCATTTCAGTGGATATACTACTGTATGAGTCTGCCTGGATGAGTGCATCACTGAAAACACATTTACAAGGGTGTGGTTTTTTTTTTTTTTTTTTTTTTTTTCAGGGCAGTGTCAGGTTTGTGCCCGACACAGACCAAACCCACAGTGAGGTTGAAACCTGTGGTTAGATGTTCTGGGGTGAGCTGAAAGAGGCTTATTTCAGTTAATCAATACCGGTGGTGAGCCTGTGTCCATTGGGAAAAGAAGGTTCTGTTATGCTTATGGTTTCAGAAACCTAAGTGTATGAACTGTGTACACAAGGCCAAATACTTTTACCTTAATAAAATATCTCAAACCACTGAAGGTACAGAGAGCAGCACTCTATTCTTTTAACTTCATTTATTATTATTATTATTATCATCATGGTCGTCATCGTTATTTTATTTTACTTGTATTTTAATGCATTTCCTGTATCAAAGGTGCTATACAAATAAAGTTTATTATTACAACATTATAACACTTGTAATCTTATAATGCTTTGTGACTTTTGCTTGATTGCTTTTCCAACTTCTTGTTCACATCAAACTTAATCTAACAGACGCTTGTTACAGTCAAAACGAGGCTGAGTTGTGTCACAGTGACGTTGGTGTTAAAATGCCATTTGACACAGAATGTACATTTCTCATCTCTTTCTCTGTTTATAGTCTTTCTCTGTTCGGTGATGAGCCCTTAGTTTGTATTCATGATGCGCCTGCCTCCACTCAAGGGGTGAAAATAATGTATGAAAAGGTGAATCTCTGAGTAGGTTTAATCCTAGCTATACACCATTCTCAATATACTATCCAAATATCTTTCCATTCTGCACATTTCTTTAATTAAACAGTGTTGACAGCAGAAACACTTCAAGGTAAACAACACCTTAATGTAGTGACTGGCACAATAACTAATATTTACAGTTTACAGTGCCTTGTAATATGTCTCTGTCTATCACTACACTGATCCTTATAACTTAAACACAAAAATTAGACCCCTGAAAATCTCCTAAGCAACCCCTCCTTTGTTACAGCTTTCCCATTGCATCCAAACTTATCCAACCAACCGTGAGATGGTTGTATAAATGTTATCTCAAGGACTGGTAGCCTTTTAGGAACACCATGCCAAGCAAACACTCTGGCAGAAAGCCCTGAATGGTTCTGGGATGACTCGTGTGTGTGTTTCCCCCCTCGTCTGCCCCCTCCACCGCCTCGTCACACTTGGATGAGTGCGCAGAAAGACCCTCTCATTCCAGGTTCCTAATGGCCGCCGACGGGCAGCCTCAAGCAGGAAGACACCGAGATACTTGATAGATAAAAGCAGGCTGGAGCAGCGGCTGTGATTTTGGGAATGTATCTCCATATGTGAGCGCTCTGCATATGTGTCACCCACCAACCTAAAATCCATCTACAGTGAGAAAATGAGAAATATGGGGGTCAGCAAAAACTCCAGAGTGGTTCAAAAACTTGCAGGGATTGCAGACATGATCTTGTTCAGGAGCGCCTGGAGGCTGTAGAGTTGCTCAGAAATAGTGAGTTAAGTCACTGGACTGTTGTTGGAGCATTTGGAGCATAAGTGATTCTTTTTTCCATTCCTCAACTTGCTTCCACAGCCACAAGGCAGGGATAAAAAATCAATGTTTGGCAATAAATCCCATTTACTGTAGGTATAAAACTGATTTTTTCAAATGGAACACTTTATTCAAGGGGAAAATAAACACAGTTTGGTAAAATACTACCAGGGCAATGGTTGGTCTGGGAAACCAATGTGGGCAAATCACAATGAAGTTTGATTATGAACATTTGAATAAGTTGTATGGAATATAAAGTATGTGTTCATGGTTGGGTAGGTTGCTATAAAAATGTATTGCAGTTACTGGTTACCTCAGTTACTTTCAATGACCATATTTGCAGTATAGAGGTACAGATTAGTGTAAAAAAATTCCAGAAGAACAGGAAATGTATTTCATGTTTACATACAAAAAATAAAAAAATAAAACACATGTATGTTTAATGCATCTAGAATGCATGTGTTTGATGTATGCGGACAGTGGAAAGCTTTTAGCAGTTACACAACATATCCTGCAAGAGAGATAATTAGCTGCTGAAAATTTCACTGGCTAAAAAAAATTCACGTGGCTTTAAACCCGTCTTGCGAGGCTCTGATCTATAGGCATATGTACAACATGTTCTTGTGCTAAAGATGGCAGACCAAGGAAGAATTACAGACACTCTTACTCTGTTAAGTACCATGTCTGTGGTTTAATGACGTTAGTAATTTGTCATTGCTTGAAAGATGTAAGTTTCCTATGTACTTTTATTGGTCTGTTGCTCACCGAGCAGTCCTGACTGTGTGGTTAGAAAAAACGTAAAGGGATTGAAGCAAATTCTGCAGAGCAATCATTCAATCAAGACTAACAAAGTTCTAATTTTCTGAGATGATGAACATGGAAGTATAGCACTACAGTATAAATAGAAGTTATGGATGTTTGGTTTAAATATGTATTCACTCGTTTCCTTCTCTTGGGCACCATTGTTATATATATTACCTCAATCTAAATGTGTCCTTGTCTGTTCCTGGCCCCACTCTCTAATTCTCTATGCTAAATCAGTCCTTCTGTCTCTTCGTGCTGAGGAGCCTTACTCATTACCATTTCAAACCTCTTGTTTGGCTGCCGTGTTCCCTCATTATGTCTGACGGGGAGCCTGGGCAGTTGGGAAGAAAGAAACAGCCATCTGAAGCCCTTGGAGCTCAAGTGAAATTATATAGTCGCGTTTGAAACTGCACACTTATACAGCAGCAGTGATGGTTTTGGTGGTCAACATGGTGACACAAAGTGTGTTTTGACGTTTATGTGAGCGTGTTGCTGTGTTTTGAGTTTATAGCTTATACACAGCAAGCATCTAGTGTAAGCAAAATGTAATGGAACTATTTCTTTTCCAAGAATTCAATAAGAAGTCCATGTTGTATATGGCGTTAATCTTTGTTGACTTTGCGAGTGAACAAGCCGTCACACTGAGAAAGAATTACAACTATGCCCTACTTGCAATAGTCAGCTAGCAACAGTCATATAACCGGGAATGAATTATGTATTAGTAACAATGCTGCATTCTCCTTGACTACCAATCACTTTGCACACGTCTGCATGCTGTACCTGTATCCTCCTGGGGTTTTCATACTTCAGCATAACAAGATGATCTCATGGTGTGAAATTATTCAGAGGGCCAAGGCAATTTCGCTCAGCTCTCAACTTCATCCTAATAGCATTTCACAATATTTGTTTTGTCATGCAAATCTGCATAGCCCGAGTCTCTCCGTTGGATTAGACAGGTTCTTTGTCACCTTGGCTTACAGCACATTGCTACATTATTATGAGAAGGCTACGTGTATCATAATTAGGCTAAGCCTGTGTGAGATGCTGTTCATCCCACTGCATACGTGTATTTTGGAGAAATGTATTTTACCTCATGCGTCAAAGACAAGCACACTTTGACCTCGAGACTGGGAGAAAGTACTGCTGGAGAAATTACTGGGTGCATTTCATTTTAAATGTTAATTTGGATCTAACAAGCATGTAGGAGTCAATGATTGTGATCATGTGGCATAGAAAGTGAGTTTCCTTCTTATGTGTGGGTGTGGGAGTCCTGCTCTCCTTATGCATTGCTAACCAAGGCATATGGTGTCTGTGATCTGCAGGTGTTGAGAAGCGGGCATGCTGAGTGGCATCGAGCCCATCAGGGCTGAAGTCACAGCGACAAACAAATTGCACATTAGCTTTAGCTCTGGATAATTGTCGTGGAGGTAGCTGTGGACTTTTTGGTTGATGCTGTTGCTTTTTAATAAGTTGAATAGTCATCAATCATTCATTAAGAGTAAGGCAAGGTGGTAACAGTGGGCAGTCTTCATGTGTGCTAAAGAGATAGAAATGGGGGGAAAGTAGTGAGAAATATCATCTTACTTGCACAGTAATCCTTTAAAGAAGGCTTTGCTGCTTCTCAGTGCTTTGATACATCTTTTTGAAATGACCGGAAAAAAGGATGAAACACAATGATTTTAAGGGAGAGATCTATATTTCTGCGTATTTCACATTCCCTCTCTGCATAAAACAGTCTCACTGATATCAAAATCAGAAAAATTACAAAATATTCTTCAGAATATTCTACAAGAAGAGGCTACACGCTGAGGAGTAATTAAACTGAAATCACTATTTAATCACTATCTATCCTAAGTGAAGAAACTTGATGAAAAAGTATGAAAAACTAAAAAGAAAAATGAAAAGCAAATTGGTCACAAGAATAACAACTACTGATGTCAGTATTCTGAATCTCTCAGTTTCTTTACGGTAATCGGTCCTGCGTTCAAACATTTGTATATTATATATAAATCAATTACATTATAAAACATACTGTAACTATCCCTGCCCCTGGTCACGAAGCACAGCAGCTTCTCTTCAGTCATCTTATCAGATGCAAGGATAAAAACACAGAGATGACCATGAAGTTATGATGAAGGGGAAATGTGTTTAGCGTGTGTTACAGCATACCTTCAGCATACTTCACATGATGTGAGGGTTCATGGACGTGTTCAATCATCTGACACACGGTGACGTCAGAAGATAGATATTGCCCTGCATAAATACTCTTTAGAGTTTCCCAGGGCCGATACCCATTTCAAGCACTGGAGATCTAGATACACAACTACATTACATGCCTATTTTCTCTGACCTTGATAACAACGGCAGCTCTCCGTAAGGGATTAAGCGGCTGTACTGAGAGGAGTCAGTCACTTGAAAGAGCAGCTGGATGGAATGAATGTCCCCTGGAGGCCTGGCTGCTGCTTCTGATACTCCTCAAGAGGTACCACAGGGAGTAAGCTGAATAAGCATCATAGCATAGTGAAAAACATGACCTTAAGGGCCAACTTATGTGCAGCAGTAACCCCACCCAATGCACCACTGCCTGAGGGAGTGTGCTTATGTGTGTGTGTGTGTGTGTGTGTGTGGCAATTTGTCATTCTCGTTTTCCAGCTACCCATTTTTCTCCTGTGCGTGAGTGATTTAGTCCTTTGACTTTTTGAGGTTTCAATACCAAGAGATCCGTGCTGAATGTTTATTCATCACATTCAACTTCCCTATCACACTCGCTTTGTCAGAGAAGGGAAGAATGTTTTTCATTACCAGAGATATGAAGCTTCCTGTTGGGACCGTTAGGACAGTGGTCAGCAGAAAGTGTGCATGTCTTTAGGGAAACTCCCAGTTTCTGTGTGTGAGTGTGTGTGTATGTACTGCAGATTAATCTTCAAGCCAACCAATGTACCCAGGCATAATAACTGAAAAATATCATAATGCCAAGTATTGACAGCCTATAACTGGAATTTCCTTGCTTATACATAAGTCTGACTGCATTTAAAATGAACCTTCAGCGAGGCAGTTGAGAACAATTGTGTGTGTGCGATAAGTTTCATAACTTATCAATACTTTCGATCTCGCAGGGTTGTGCTCTACATTTTTTCTGTCACGCTATCTGCAGCCTGTACCGTTTGTGCAAGAGCCTGCATGCATGTGTAGGACTCTGTGTGGCATTTCTGCCAACCAAAACATAACTTCCCTCTGCTGGCTGCTTCCTGTTTGAGGCATCTGTAAATCCACTTCCTGTGTGGCTTCCTGGCTGTCTGGGGATCCAATGACAAGGGTCATAAATCTTCCTTGAGCGAAGCACTGAAGCACATTGGGGTGGGGGGCACTGACAGCTATCCATTAGGGCTAAGAGAGCAGATGGGAAGAGGGAAAGTGGTAAAGGACAAGGGGTGATAAAGCTGGGATATTATGGCCAAGTGTAACAACCAAGTTTCACACAAAGATCTGAATGGTGTAATGGAGTGATGGGTCAGAGGAGTGGGGGTGGAGAGGAGACAAAAGGAGAGGTGGAAGAGGGGAGAAAAAAGGGGTCAGGGCCCCCAAACAAAGAGATAACA
>OMKZ01017956.1:0-20533 GCA_900302535.1 Neoniphon sammara | reverse complement strand
CTCTCCATCGCACTCTCTCTCTTCTCCTTTCTCACCCTCTCCTCTACATTCAGCAGCTGTGGCACTGTTAACAGACAGCTGTGACACTGTAGAGTTTTTCCACGCCAAGCTGATCACTGGATGTTTTTTTTTATTGTATTACATTACTGTAATATATAAAATGTTGCACATATGAGTGGCTCACCTAAAGAGGCAGCATGCAGCAGGCAGTTCCCGTCCCCTGTGGTGGCCAGAGGGAGCAGCTTCTTACAGCTGGTGCACATGGTGGACCACCAGTTCAGACGACCTGCACATGTGGAGGAAACAGTTACATGTCTGCATGCATCACCTTTCCCTTTCTATAATAAGACGTTTACCCTGTGGCATGTAAACACATCACTGGGGCACAATATTCTCTCTATTTCTGTTAAAAATATATTTAAAAATCACTGTCTCCGTCTATGAGAGATATTTTTTTATTGTGCGCGCAGACTCTCGTCTCACAAAAATGTAACAATATAAAAATGTCATTTTTAATAAGAAAAAATATATTAAAAAAAACAAAAAAGTAAAATGATAGTAATAATAATAATAATAATATTAACAACATGAAAAAATTCAAATCGCCATGAGAGAGCATGAGATGCATTTTTAAAATATTTTTAAAATAGAGAATTTCCTTACAGAAACCAACAAATCGCTTTCAGTCTAGTAGCCTGTATTCTTTTAAATGACTTACACTCAAACGTAACCTAACTTCACTCAGTCTGTCATTGTTGGAGCATGTACTCATAACGAGCAATTAAGAACAATTAGCCAGCAAGCATAAGAGCCTTAATAGCTGCACATTGTAGCCAATGATTAGTGCACCCCATCCATATGCTTGCAACCCCTCTCAAACGCTCTGCACTCTCCCCAAAACAACTCTGAAGCCGTGAACGTCTTCCACCCCCATTTGCCTCCTACAGTATCTCCAGTTTTTCCTCCCCTGTGCCTGGCTCCATCACTTCCCTCCCACAGTGTGTGTCCCTGAGGAGGAGAGGGCTGCTTCACAGCCCTGGGCACTGCATGCTGCTTTACTTCATGCAGCCTCACTGCTCTGAGCCCGGGGTGATCTGAGTGCATCATTTATTTAACAACAGTAAACACAGAGGAGGCTCTGAATGACTTGCCCTCGGTGTGGATGTGCTCGAAATGCAGATGTTTTTGTTCGGTCTCCCTTCATTTGATTTTTTCACGCATTAGATATATGAGTAAATCTTTTCCCCACTGTGGAAAGATAGCCAAATGTTCATTTCCATTCTGTTCAGCGATGTTGCATTCATGAATCACCCACATTACCTGTAAAGGATGACACATCTGCAAGTCACGTGCACTAGTGAGATTCAAAAGCGATCCCAGATCGGGATTAAAAAACTAGTTGTTTCACTTTATTTTATCTTAATTAAAGAGATATTTTTACATGAATGCCTCATTTCTGTGTCTTCACATGCAGTTTGTGATGGATACCAGCTGGATGTATTTTATCATGGCACTCTGACATTTCTTACAACTGTAAATCTCTCACTGGAGGTTGTGTGTGCCAGGACTGGCTGGCTCAGTCAGTGGTACACTTTTATTTATGAGACTTTTTTTTAGGACAGCTTCTCTCCTATTTATGTATTAATACAACCCACAAATGTGGAGGTCAGTATGGTTTATGGCCCCAGTATTCTGATCAAATAATCAAAACAGATTTAGGTGAGAAAGTCTTTTCTAATCTCTATACCCTCTGCATGGAAAAGCCTGCTGAAAGATTTCAAAACTTCACTAAATAGTTTTTTCGCAGTGAGTTCAAAGTTTTAGTTGGAAGATGAATCCCCTGGTAATTCTGGGTTCTTTGAATTAGTTGTTCACTTGCTTCCAGTCGACAGAACCACTCTGCTCTGCTCTCTCTCTCCTTCAGTTTCACCTTCAGCCTCACCCTCGACTTCTTGGTGTTTGTCTGTAGCTTCAAGTCTAGTCTGCTGCTGCACTCTCTGCACAAGTTTTCTATATAAAGAATACACTGAAATACATAGATCCTGTCACCTATCACAAATCAGAAGTAGGATAGTTATGCTACACTATATTATTGTCTAGAGCAGGTGTTGGCAAACTTCTTCATATCACTAACCCCCAAAATAGATGCACAATATATCAACCCCCATTTGAGGGGATTGTGTTCTAAGAAATCCCCTCTGAGAGGATTTTTGTTGTTAAGATAAAAAATATAGTCACAGTCTATGACCAGACTAATAAAATGTGATCAAAACAGTCACCCTAATATATTGCCATGTTGGTCCAACTTCAGGGAGTGTCATAAAAATAACATCTAGAAGTAGCAAGTCAAAAGCAACTGGACTTTCTGTGTAATTTATTTAGAAGATGTTTTGGTTCTCATCCTCTGAGATGAGATACTTCTACATATACCATAACCTGGATGACTAACACAAATCATATTCTATTCCTTCTATTGTTGGGGACTCCCTGCAACACTCCCAATGACCTCTGATGGTCCCCAGAGCCCACTTTGGGAACCACTGGTCTATAGCACTCACCAGCCTGTTCCAGAGCCATCATGGTGGACTGCTCTATGAGGTCCCTCTCTATGAAGCTCCTGAAATCCTCGCTGTAGACGCTGAGGTCCGGCAGCTGGAATGTGTAGATCGGCATCTCGAGAGGGAACTGCTCACTGGTGCACTCACTGGCCACATGAAGCCGTGCCAGGGAGACGATGGCAGAGCTGGCGTGGGAGATCCCGCGGGACAGACGCTTTTCTGGAGGGGAGAAGAGGGGAGACAACAGCAATATAAAAAGATGAATGGGATGCCACCGGAACCAAAGGAAAACATATACCGACATATCGAGGCCTTTGGTGGTGGTAATATCACATTGTATTGGTCCCGCTACCTTGTGCATTGTCCTCCTGCTTCTGTGCACACGGCCTATCGATCTTGCTGACATGGGTGGGCGTGTCACGTGTCTCCAGCTGCTTGTAGTAGCGGCCCTCGTTAAAGACTTGCGGCAGGTTGGCAGTGTGGACCTGCCTGAGCTCCTCATAGTCATTCAGAGCAGCACTGAGGTCCCAGTTTTTACCTGCAGAACACACACACACAGACAAAAAAAAGTGGTTGATTAGTAGCTGACACAGAATATAAACATCCAAGACCCAAGTTACCACTGATAATCTACTATAATGGCTCATATCAACTTAAATGGCCAAGTGTGCTTATGCAGGCAAGGAATTTGACTCCGGTCTATAGTAGACTCTGGGACTTACATATTTCACACATTAACAATGTATACAACAAGGTATGTGTGACGGCCCCTGCTTGTTGCTGGGTTGGGTGGGTCAGTTTGGTCTGCTGCTGTCTCTCTCTGTTGGAGGGACCTGATGGCTGGCTCCACCCAGATGTGGAGCACCTGGGCCCAATGCTCTACAGGCTATAAAGCTGAAGCTTGCAGTGTGGTTCAACCTTGCTCCCTGCCAGCACCTCACTCTTTTGTTTGTTTAACCTTTTGTATTTATTCCGCACAACACCTCACACTACATCATCTACACACATCCACATTTACACCACTGATGCCACTGATTGACACACCATGCTTCGTTATTCTTTAGTTTATTTACTCGGCTATAATAAATTATCTTATTTGCGTTGATTTTCCGTGTCCTTCCCGTATTTGTCATGGCCTACGAGCCGGGCTCTGACAGTGTGTCACAACTATTCAAAAGTGCTGAGTGTATAAGCTTTTGCTGTGACCTGTGGACAGCAGCTGTAAATCCATTTACAAGTGTACATTTATATTGCACATCTGAGATTTTTCCGAGGAGATAGTGCACATCATAAAATAAAGCAATGCAGTGATTTTGTCAGAAGGAAATATGCTACATCACAAAGGGAACGACTAGAGGTTGGGCAGGTTGGGCATAAATAAAAAAATTTAAAAAAACAAAAAAACAATGAGGATTTGAGGTGAGACAGATCCTATAACAGAGTGACAGCAATATCCTGATGTGCAGGAGGGAGCAGCACAGAGACACAGACCCGCAGACACACCCATACATTCTCACACTCAAAACACACTCACTAACACACACACACACACACACACACACACACACACACTGTTTGTCTCCTCTGGGCGCCGTCCCTCTGACAGAAATCCCTTCCAGGTTTAGGAGACAAGAGTCGAGCCTCAGCCTTATAACTCAGTGGGCTGTCTTTTGACGCCGCAGGAACTATCTGCAAAACAGCTTCCATAAAGCACACATTAACATCCATCTACTAATATGTAGAGGGCAGAGAGGCATTCATTGTATATGCAATGTGAGCACGTCTGTGAGAGAAGGTGCATTAACTGTCTGCCTGTCTGAGAGACCCATACAGGAAGAGGTCTTCTCTCCTTCCACTTTTCCAGAAATGGTCCCGGCGGCCGGCACCACAACTCATCATCACTCACGTCAATCAATGAAAATCAATCCATGAAAACCTGATTCCGCCTTATGAATCTTGTTGTGCTCTGGCCGGTCAAATACAAGAATGCAATTTTGGGTTCGGCGTCGCAGCCGCTTGGCACCTAATGCATCGTCTTTACAGGCTGCTAAACATTCGCTTTCAATCAATGCAGCATGTTAAGCATTGTTTTGGCCTTGTTAACGTCAGGCCTGCTCCTCCATTCGAAATGGCTGGTGTCAGCAAAAACAACACTGATGTATTCATCCGCTGTACACAGTATGTACATACATTAAACCTTCCATTAGAATAACAGCGGCAGCACTGAACTCCAAATTGATTCCTGTTTTCTCATTATAGGAATTTGAATCAAAGCAGCTCCTTGTGTGCATGGGGGATTTTTCTCTGCAGGGAGAGTGGAAATCTAGTGGAAATCATTGTGCATAAGCGCTCCTATAAAATCTAACCGAATTCTGCAATTTGGCTTTAAGCACAAAACTATTATTAATCAAATTTCTTGAGATAAATACTTTCACTCTCTGATCATATAAAAGAAAAGGCACACTGAGACTTAAAGGAAACTACATTTCCTCCACCAACATACATAATAAATATGTGTTCTCCCTTCTAGCAGTAGCCAAATGTAAGTTGCTTGTGAAAATCAAAATTCCCTCTTTTATTTGAGTTCCCTCTTTTACTGAGTGCCTCAGTAATGTATTTAGACCTACATCATTATCCAAGTTCATGATAAATCTGACAGTGGAGGTCAAAACACCTTCATGCTGTAGATTCAGTGCACAAACCAGCCTCTAGGGGGAAGCACCACATGTACTTGTCAGCCTGTCTGCCTCTTCGCATGTCTGTCTCCTCACACCTTCTTCAATCAGGCCAGAGGGACACGGAGCAGCTGACTGACACTAGCCTGGAAAGCTAATGCCAGAAATAAGCAGCGGGCATAATATGACTGTTTGAAATAGGGCATCCGGGCCCATCCTTGTCTTGTCTGAGTGCTCTGTCTTGTTTCGTGTCTGCTAGCCTCACCAGTGTGCCCCTGTGGCAGAGCGCCAAAGGAGGACCAAAAAATAAAAGAGAGAGAGAGAGACGCCCAACATTTTCCAGATGCAGGGTGCATACTGTGTGCACAAAGGCACAGAGATATCAGGACAAGCACGCACTGCACCACTCCCAAAAAACACTTTATGAGGATTTCATACCCTAATGGAAGGCTGATTAGTGCGGAAAGGCTTCAGTGATGCACCATTTTATTCCAGTGAAGTAAACAACACCACATCTGCACTGAAGCTTTAAGAATATTTTTCACTGCAGTGTGGCCAGATCCTAGAATCCGCAAGCTTTTGGTCAATATGAAATTGTTGGCAACTGTATAAATGCTGCGTGGTTCTTGATGCACTTGTGGCCTCGGGAAAGATCAGAAAAATAACATCACTGTTGTGCTAAATGTAGACATTGAAAACAGGTCCAATGACCGTACTGCTATGTTTCTCTTACTGTATGCACTTTTGCTCTCTTGTTTTTTTTCCTGAGTGGGTACTATACAGTATGTAAGCTGTCCAAGAGCCAGTAGCACTCCGCTCCTCAATGAGTTCCAATGAATGGGCACAAAGCTCTCTCTGGGGAGCGCACTCGTAAAACCGTCACACTGGCCTCTAAATCAGCAGGCTGGCTCGCCACTGCAGGCCCCTCTCCTCCTTTGTTTCTTCCTTCATTCCCTTCCCTTCCCTCTCCTGTCATTTCCTCTTATTTCCTCCCTTCCCCAGTTCTGTTCTTTCCTCTCCTCTCCTCGCTTGAGTACAGTCATCGCACAACAGGGAGCGGGCGATCAAAATAGAAATACGCAAATATCACAGCCTAAATTGGGCCTGCTGTACAGTTTTTGCGGTCTGTAGTCTCCCGTCTTGGAGGCGTGGATCGGTGCTGTGTGTCTTACCTTCCAGCAGGTCTCTGGCCAGACCCGGTTCTGCCCCTGTGGACCGAACAAAGTCTGACAGGACCGCGTCCATATCCAGAGTCATGTGATCATGTGTGTGCGCTGCCCAGGGTGCAGCGGTGGCCTTGGTGGACGCCAGCCTTCACTTTCTCATCTGGAGAAACAGCAAAGAGAACCACAACAGGTCTTAAAATACACCTCCTGTAATACATTCCAGCTACGCTATCAGTAGAGTCCAGCACTCACTAAGCCCTATGAGAAAACAGTTGTTGGATTTAATCTCACTTATTCACATCCTTGCCAATGGTCTCAGTCTGCTTCTACTGATGTGTAATGCTTCATAGCTCTCATGCTTCATAGTACTGTGAATAACACTCCACTCCCACTGCTCCTCCCCGCTCTTGCTAATGGTCATAACATGATATCCAGCAGCACAGATGTAATATCAACAACACAGCCTTATCCAGGACAC
The DNA here is from genome assembly GCA_900302535.1 of Neoniphon sammara. Classification (NCBI taxonomy): domain Eukaryota; kingdom Metazoa; phylum Chordata; class Actinopteri; order Holocentriformes; family Holocentridae; genus Neoniphon; species Neoniphon sammara. Next base: position 13,656 of record OMKZ01017956.1, on the reverse strand, counting down.
ACCTGCCTATCCAAGCAGCCTCTGGCTGTCCGCCCATGCTCATAACAACACTAACCCTCTTCCTGCCACAAAGGTCAACCCGGGGTTGCTGGGTACGATCCAGTATCTTCAACCACATCAGCACTGCAGCCGGACTGAGAGGAAGGATGAGTCACTGTTGTTTGTAGCACTGGTCAAAGGAGTGTGATGTTCTTTATTACGTCCTAGCCGAGGACCATGTTTACATCGCCACTACATAGCACTTGGGCTCTAATGATCAACACGGATTGCCCTGCTACAACGTCATAAACAACACTTATTAGACGCACGCAAATTCACTCCCTCAGCCCGGGGAATGCGAGAGTAGATGCATAGCTTCCATTCCACTTCGGGCTGCGTGGGTGTCAGAGGAGCGCAGCTCATAGCATTGTCAGTGAAGAAACAAACACCCACAGGTTTACAGCTCTGACACCAGGCCTCTGTGTGCGGACCAGAGGTCTGAAGGCTGCCCCATTCTTTGGCTTTGACACAGGAAGGAGAAGGAGGCAACGCTGAGAAACTGTCAGATATCCTGCCCATGACTCTGAGAACTAAAAGGTTCTAGCTCTTATTAGCCCAGCACATGACGGCACCGTCCATCAGATTTTGGCTCACGGTTGTGAATGGACAGACACTCTGCTCTGGAAACGGAGCTGACACAAAACAAATGCTGTTGTTCCTGCTTCTGAGGCCAAAGAATGTTAATGGATTAGTCTGTGATGTTTACAGCTTCTCACAGGGCAGACTGATGATAGGAGGAACATCATGACACATCTCTAGACTGTGGCAGAATCTTGGACTTGAATTATCCACTAATTGAGCACTGATCATCTCCGCACAAAATTAAGGACTCTGTTATAAAAAAAACACAATCTTCCATAAGACAGCTGAGCCCTGCTTGATCCTCTAGAGCATCAGAGAGAAAATATCTTTGTTCAAGACCCTGCAACTTTAGTCTTTATCATATGCATTATTTATGGGTCAAAGCTGCACTTAAGCTGTAGTTTAGCTGACCTAGTTACTGTCAGCCATTTGCATTGTGTTGCATGTGCATTATTGCACTGAGAGAGTTTCATCCCATGCAAGCTATGGGAAACACAGAGCAGTCAGCTGTAGCCAAAGCACAACAAAAGTTCATTTGAGCCTGTTAGTGAGAACACAAGCTCATTGTTAATGCATATCATGTAAGATAAATGGTGACATGACATTATCTCTGTCACTATTTTCTTTTGATAGACTACTTTCTTGGACAACTAAATATATGCAATGACAAAACTTCAGTATAAGGACTGAAAGCCAGTGGGAACGCTAGTCGCTGTCCTTTGAGGCAAAATACATGTGCATCATTAAACTCTCTTGGGACAGACACTAAGCTCTGTACTGAATATTAAGCTAGCCATGCAGTGAGAATCATGATATTGCTTTGCAGAGCAAAAAGTAAACGAGTCTAGCAGTGAGAAGAGAGACATGGAAGTAGCTTAATATTATAAGTCATGACCTAATCTTTTCCCATGAGAACAAGCCTATTCAAAACATTTTCCCTGTGGGAGGTCATTATGACTCAGAATCATCCTACTGTGTGTTTTTCTGTCTGATGTAAAACACCATGTGGGCCAAAGAGACCTGAGACTGTCCAGCCTGTGCTTCATCATAATCATTTGATGCTTACACAGAATATGAAGACTTAACAACACTAAACTAAAAAGCATCACTTTGACTTAATTCACCAGCTATTGGTGACAATATAGGTCTTTCTCAATCAGTTTTCTTACATCGTGTGCTGGTATCAGTGCAGGAAAACAGGTCAAACGTACTTTCTGTATTTTCAGTGAGGTTTGCTGAGAAGCCATCTGATGACCATGGGAGTGTCGGGACCAGACGGTGCTCTAGTCCATGGCTTCAGAGGCAGCAGAGAGGAGGAAGACGCTGGGGAGGCAGAGAACCCTGAGAAACACACACACACACACACACACACACACACACACACACACAGACATGTTGGAAACTTACAGACCCCAGTTATGAAAGGCTTTGCTCAGCTCAGAGCCATTGTAAAATACCCATTAATCACATAACCTGCCACTGTTTTGCTGTTACTTCATTTATCGTTCAGCAACCACTTTGTCTAGCAACTGTTCAAGAATTATATTTTTTGGCATTAACTGTATAATTCTGGAACGGTTAACATTTCATTACTATAGATTAATTGAACATTCTTTCTTTTTTAATACAGTGATGTGTTGCCTCTCTTTTCTAAAATCAATTACATCACTTGATATAATGCTTTAGTGCTTTTAGAACAGCTCAGCAGGTTTCACTCCGCTGCCTCTTAGATGTTGTAAAATCACACTAAAACACAACCTCTCGTGGCAAAATGGAAACATGATTACTTTGTAACAAGCAAAAGAAATAGCATGATGACATACATCCACTCTAATGATGACATACGTCAACTCTAGTGGTCTTAATTCAATCTGCGACTCTCCTATCCATGCTGTACAATGACACGTAATGACAGTTTCCTCAAAAACATTTCCTCAAACATTGTAAATAGTCCTGAACCTGGCAGTCACAGGACCTAGTAATAAATCTGAACGGCGTTTTTTTTTTCTTCTCTATCCTCCCTGCTTTCGGAAGTTGTTCACGTCGGCATTAACATCGTATCTGCTTTATTCTAAGATGCAGGTGTATGTGACTCAACTGTCATGGTCATGAAAGTGCAGTGCTAGCTTCACAATGTCTGCCGTTATGTAACACAGTGCTAACAAATGCTGATGCCGGTAAAGGTAGAGAAGGTCACAGTTGGGTTGCTGTGCACCGAGATGATCCTGCATAGCACAGAAGACAAAGTAAGATGTGACTACACAGAGTGTGGGGGAATACATATAGGGAGAGCTATACTGAGACAAGAGTGGGCACAGAGAGCATGAATGGGCACAGTGGACATTTGTCTCGGCTCTCAAGCTGGCCACAGCTGCCCACACCCCTCTCCACCCTTTCAGCAGAACACGGAGAAGTGCTGAGTGTCAAAGCCCTGTTGAGCAGGGACTGAAATATCCTGCAGCGTCGTGCATAATTCAAGTGAACGGCAAAAAGATTCACATACGTTTCCCCTTTTTTATTTGTAAAAAAAAAAAAAAAAAGATGGAAAATAATGAAGGGCTCCCAAATTGGCTGAAATATGAAGCAAAATAATGGAAGGAGGGAAACCGTTTGTAATGCAGAAGGTAAGGGCATTTATTAAAATTTAACACTGCAGAATCTCCCATTAGAAAGCTGTGGGACTCTTATCACTGGCTGATGCTCACTTGGCAGTGCACATCCTCCTCAGGCTGAAAGGGAAGGAAAGAGGTGAGGAAACACTTGACCAAGGCAGGTAAGACAAAGACAAGTGATATATTTGATACATACAATGACATGGTACATACTGACATTGGCATAAACCAGTGATGAGTGTTCCACGCTTTCTGAAGCTATTTTTTGCACTGTTAAGCTTGAATAAACTTCCTTATATTCTGCAAGTGGCTACCCTCCTCTCATTTTGTTTTGTAATTGCAGTCTGCAATTTACAATCTGTCTCTCACAGCATCTTTAACCATAGTAGTCCCGTGGTACTTATAACAGCAGACAGATTCCTCACTAAAACAGATACAACTACAAGTGTGAGGAAAGTGGAAGCTGACTCTTAATAATGGGTCTTGCAGGATTAACTAATTATCCTTTTCTACAGAAAAGCAAATGTAACCTGAGCAGAATCTTTCCCAAGACATAGCCAACTAACTAAAAACAAATAGTAGTGGTTAAGACTTTGCGTCGACAAGAACTTACTTACAGACTGAATATATAACCTCCTGCATAACATCTGAGTAGACTAATAAAATATTATACAATGTGCTATACAAGATGCTATTTGATAAAACAGGTAACAAACTGACTCAAAACAATTTAGTCCAGTATTCCCATTCCAACTTATTAAAACAGCACAAAGCATTCACTTAACACAGTACATAAATGATTTATAATGACACACGAGGCTAGAGAATCAATACAGTATTGCAAAAAATAATAGTTTTTATTTATTTATTAGTTTATTTATTTTCCCACAGCTAGTGTACTGGTTGAAATTTGACAACCAATCATGAACTGGTTTGTTGATATGACTTGGCCTGTATCAATGGCATTATCACCATCAATAGCATGGACACAGCACATCATTCCTTCAGCCTTACCTGAAGACACCTTGGTGACTGTTGTAGTATTTGTCTAGTATTTGTGATATCATAATATTATGATACAGCATATGTGTTGTCTTTTCCTGGTTTTAAATGCTACATTACATTAAAGGGATGCAATTTTCTGAACTTATTAGACTGTTGTAGCTGTCGTTTGCCTATCCACATTAGTAATGAGTGTTTATCAAAAATCTTGTGTGTAAATTTATTTTGAAAGCACTAGTAGTTATCATCCTAATATCTATCAAAGCATTTGGTCAGAGATAGTGTTATATTTGATTTTGTCTATATATTACCCAGGCCTCATACTGGGGTCAGAAATGATGTGAAGAAGTCCACTGTAAGCTGTGCCTTTGCTGTCATGGTCTCAAGACAAACACAAACTGTTGCACCACAGGGGGGGGAAAGTGCATCTTTGCAACCAGCTACTTTCTTATTTTGTGGTCAGCCAGTTCTGCTCCGTTGTGCCATCTTACTTTCAAGCTGCTTTTCTTACAGACTGCAGAGGAGGAGGACATTACAGCGTCAGTAACAGACCCGAGCCAAGTTGTGCTGTTTTTCTTACTGTAAGCGCACATACTCTCACATACACAAACACACACTGCATTGTTTACCGCTCATCATCCATTGACCCCAGAGCATTCTGCCCGCAATCCCTGCATATTTACGAGGGCACGTTTGTGGACAGTAAAAAACAGAGACGGAGAGCCCATCTCTTAATCATCTGCCTGCACAAACACTGGAGGACTGCCCGCTGATTTCTCCAACATCACCACACACAAGAGTAATGGTCCACAGACACTGCAGCGCTTCGGTTTTAAGCCGGGAGCTTCACAGATAAATTATTTTGTAGTTTTACCCTATTTTTTTTTTATCAGACAGCGATACATAAATAAAGGAAAATCTCACCTATCTAATCTATGTAAATCCAGATTTTGATATCAGGGTGATTTTTCAGAAAAAAACAACAATAATTTGAATACAAGTAAAGAAAAAATGTGTATAACAGCCTGTACTTAATCAAGAGTGCCAAGGGGAGATACTGAAAGTAATACATAGCGGAAATTTATCATTTCAGGACCAAAAAAGAGCTTTTTTAAAAACAGAGCTATTTAAAATGTGATATCTGCAATACCTGTGTACAGCTGTTAGCACTAAACTGAACGCTGTAACATGTCACATTTAAATTTAACTTACCAACCAAGTTTCACATGTAGACTTGCGAATACAGGAAATCACAACCCATAGTGCACACATGCACAATAAGCCTGTCTATATTTTACATTTCAGGGGGTTTGTGGTGGGGTTTGTGGTTCCTGAAATATCTCTTGTAAATAAGGGCTGTGGGAAATATCATCTGATTAGTATTTTTTTTTTTCCTGAGGAGAAACTGTCTTGGTCCAAATGAATAAACAAAACTTGCAAAAGTTGACAGCAAAGAGTTGTTCTCAAGTCTGGCTGTCTGAGAAATGATAATTATAAGCAAATCCACCCCACATACACGCCTGCTAATACTGCAGCTCAACACACCCCACCTACCCCTTCCTTTACAGTGAAATACCATTTGGATTTTCACTACATCTAACCCACTCAGACAACCTCAAATATATGCCACTGGCTCTTTACAAAGTAGATGGAAAAAAAGTGTGAAATGTCTTACTGTGACAGAAACTACAAAAGACTTCATGATGACAAACTGCAGGCATCTGTTGTTTTGCAGCTTTTGAGTAGTACATTGTTGTGGTCTTTTCCTGCTAAAAGTTCTGATTCACTTTACGTAACACTTCTCACATTTTCAAGCGTTATCGAGTGTTGATCAGTCTTAAATAAAGACCAACATGTGTCCATTTTTTAACACTTTCTTAATACTGAGGATTTTGCTGCATCCTGAGTGTTGTGCGTCTCTTCATACTAAGTGTGTAATACATTTTACTGCGACCCAGTATGTGGAAAACTGGCCATTCAGCCAATACCGAGACACAACTGAATGAAATTTATTTGTTCTTTTCCACTGAATTATGAGTTAATTTCCACTGATATGATACGTGCAAAACTGCTGTGAAAGACTATTTTTTTTTTCCACCGAGTACATTTAGCCATTGTTCAGCGACTGGATGGGTTGTAGCTGAGACAATTGTCTCCATAGTGAGCGGTGAGCGCCCACATGCAAGGAAGATACACAGCGGGTGGGAGGTGCACATACTGTACAATCTCCAAACACTTATACTCGACTCTTTGCACTTCATCTCTTCCATTACTGGAAAGTGATCAAGTGGTAATTATTATGCATATACTAGCTGAACAGCAGTGTATGGCTTTGTAGGCTGTAAAAGTAACTGTAGTCTATTAAAAGCAGGTGTATGTTTGGCCTGAAAATGCATAGGAGCACCCTTTTTGGTATTCAGCATTACTCTTTTTAAGTAAGTGTATATATAGTACATCAACATACATCTGCACAATTTGGACTGCATGCTTTGTTTCTTAAAAGGAAAAAAATCTCTCCTCAGATACTTTTTTACTATTTAAATTAATTTGTAATGTTAAATTCCATCCAGGATAGTGTAATTTATTTGTGTGGTGTATGCATTTTCTCTCAACCTCATCTGCTTCATTTTGTGAGTTCCTACAACAGCTCCCAGAGACCGGGTGTGACTTTGTCCACATATGGGTCTGTTTTATATCTATCTAGCCAACTAAGTGTGTGAACATTGGGGTGTGTCTGTGATTATTGGCACACTCCTTCCTCACATTGCAACATGACTTGTAGCTACATTACATTCTGGTCTGTTGAGGCTACTGTCTGTGGACATATTGGTGTCTCTCTCTCTTCTGTAACGGATTTCTCCCTCTGTGATTGTTGAACATTGGTGCAAAGTGATGATCGTAGGAAGAAGCCTTTGCTCTTTGATTCTGAGGGACTGACACCAGAACCTGACATTTACAGTTGATATTTAAGACAGCTGAAAAAAACTGTGTCCTATTAAATTCCATTGTAACTGCGCTGGAAATAACTTAATGTCATGTCACATCATCTCTGCTTAGCGAGTTAGCCGTGGGAATACAAAAAAAATACACCACCAAAAAATAAAAAGGGCCCAGAAATGTGTAGAGCATCATCAATGGCTGTTTATTTCCACCAGTGTATAACTGTTCTAGGGCGGATTCACTTTTTAAAAATTAAAAACTTAGAAACCTACAAAGTTTGGCTATGTTATGTGAATCTGTTTAGTACCTATGCACCTTTTTGTTATTGGCCAATCAGCTGTCCTTTGCCTTTCCACAAAATGTTGCGCATGCCTGTGAGATCATTTGGAAGTTATGTGTCTTTCATTTGAAAGTTATGTGTCTTTCTGCAATAGGCCACTCCCATGGCCACACCCCCTTTTAGCCAAATGGCACGAGCACAAACACACACCTTCACACACACACACACACACACACACACTTGACCTCCATGCCAAATTTCAGCCTCCTTGAGTGAAAACTGTGACCGCCAAAGGGTGGGAAAACTTTTGTGGACTGACCGACTGACCGACCTACCGACAGAGCAAAGGTATAGAGCAAAAATATCACAAGCATCTCCTTCTCAGTGATTTCTCGCACACCACTGAATAAATCAGAAATTCTCAATAAACTCTCAAAACTGTCATGAGGGAAGTGTTTTGTCACACCCTCCCGTGCTGCAGCACCAATCTTAACTCTAACTTGACAAAGTGTAAAAGTGTTGGGTCTGAGGAGCGGATGAATCATTGCTTTTTTTAAACCTCACATCACCGCTGAACCTGCAGGCAGAAGACCATGCATGTGCTGTCAGCCCACCTCCAGCTAGGAGAGGAGAGGAGAGACGAGACACTTCTTCATTAGAGTAAACATTTTTGGGTGTAGGCTGTCATGCTTGTGGCAAAATGAGCCTGTGCTCAGCTCAGATACTGTTCAGGTCACACAAATCTCATTTACTGATGTCTGGTCTAAGAGATGTGGTACTACTAAAGAGTTGCAGCTAATTGCTTTTGTATCACTGTAGGCTTTTATGAAATGTGCACTATTTTGGCTGTCATGCTTGTGGCACTAAAGAGCAAAATACATTATCATACAAAGTTTATAAATAAGTCAGCTGATCTCTGTGATTTGCCACTTCCTGTCACAGTGACTGAATCAATGCATTCTGCTAATGGAGGCTAGTTCACCCTACTGCTCCCAAGTACAGTAGACAACACTGCTGCAGAAAGTCAGTGCTGAGGAAACCTTTGCCCAAATTACAAAACAGTGGTGAGAGACCCATCTGGGGAGGGTCATGCTACAGATGTGGGCTTGCTAGTAAAAGATAAATTAGGAAAAACTGAGCCTCAAGGAGTCCGAAATTCTGGATTTTGCAAGCGCTCACACAGAGAATGAATTCTTATGTTTTGGCTCAAACAAACAGCTCTGTCAAGCCACCAGTGGGTGAGATGAGCTGTAGTAAGTAAGGCCAGGCCCAGTCTGAAGCTGCTGTGTCCAACACTGGTAGATAAACACTGCGTGATCCCGTTCTCCAAAGTGCGCGAGTGTGTGAGTACACAGACGTGCACGCGCGCACACAAACACTTACCATGCTTCATTATATGTTCACTACTCGGCGTGTTTACCCGTCTCAAAGCCAACAGAGCAAGTGCTTCCACAAAGGGCTGCCAAAAGAGAGCTAATAAAAGATGGCATTCTCATTCAGGACTTATTCACATGCCTGTGCACACCAAAATGTCAAGCCACCCTCTCAGTTATGGTCCGAGGGTGAGAGAGAAAATGCTTGTGTTTTTCCGACAGAAATGGCAGCTTTGACACTTTAATCTATTAATACATGGAAAACACTAAAAGCAGACAACAAGCTCTAAACATTGCTGTTGCTTTCTTATAGTTAATGTAATTCGAGTACAAACAGAAAAAGAAATGGAAAAATATTATTATGCTCTACCCTGGGTAATAATATCCTTTCTGTGGAAAAGTTGGACAAACAAATTTTCAAAATTCCAGGGAAATGGACAATCTCCACCTTGCATCAGTACTGAATAATCAACATGATCCATTAACGTGCTTGATAAAACAGCATGGGAAATTCATGTAACGGGATATTACAATGTCTCGCCAAACTACACACTAAGCACTTCCGCTATTTCAAAGTCCTTGCTTGAGAGCATGAGATTCAATCAGTGAATTTCAATGCAGACTGAAAGGGCCACTTGCTATTCAGCCTTCATATCAATCAGTGAGCCTCGATCTCTGTCCCTCCTCCTCCTGCAGGCACAATGGCAAGCTTGTACTTGTGGTGATTGTGTGTGCACGCATGTGTGTGTATGTGTGTGTGTTTGTGTGTATGTCGCCAGCACACCAGGCGTGTGTAGAGGGGTTATGCGAGCAAAAGCGAGAGTAAATGCGTGCATGTGTATGTGCATGTCTGTGTGTGTGTATGTATGGACACTGTCATCAAGGGGATATTATTATAGACACTGTCTGTGGAATGTAAGACTGTCTCAATCAGTCCCTGCAAGCACATAGTTAGTACAGAGAGGGCTCTTCACCCAGCACCGACTCATCAAGTTAGGCCATTTTGATTTTTGAGAGCTCCGTCTCTGTCTGTCTCTGTCTCTGTCTCTCTCATCACCACCTGGGAGTGTGCTGAGTCCCCCTCGTACCTCCGTTATGCGCTCTATTCACTAGTGGGACTCTCCCTGCCTTCAAGTCTCACAGCCTGCATTTCCTTGCCGTGACCTCAAAATACCCTGAGAGATATTGGTCGCTGCAGAGCCCCACGTCTGCCCATTTGGAGAAAGAAACAGACAGAGAGAGAGAGAGAGGGAGAGGCAGGCAGACAGGGAAAGAGCCAGGCAGTTGAAGGATCCTCCGCAGTATGTCGAACACCAACCCCACCTGGTTGATTCGAGGCAACAGAAACAGAGTATAACATTTCCAAGTCCTGACCTCTAGACTGGGTCTGTCTCAGTGCTACAAGCACTCTCTCTCTCTCTCTCCATCCCTCCCTCTCTCTTTCACACTCCCTAACCTAAAGAAGACAGGCCTCTGTGCATTGGCTCTTTGGATACTCGGGGAAATATGCTGCTGGAAGCAATAATGTCACTTTACATCTCATTGCTGTGCTGCACACAGCCAGCGCAGCATATGCACGGGATGGAGAAACGTTGTCAATTTGCACTAAAGGCATCATCACATTAATATCTGAGCTAAATTTCAATTTATGCTGCAGTGGACAGCAAAGGCGATGTGTTATGTACAAATCCGAGGGCCCTGTTCCTAGAAATCCATTCAGTGGGTTTGATTTATGTAGAAGGTCAGGCTATGTGCCAGAACAATCTAAATTTGAACGTATCAATAGGGTAAGATATTATAAACAAGCTCCCATACTCAAAATATGGTTTACAGACACAAGGGCTTGAGTATTATTTAAATTAATAGCAGGGGTCAGGATTTTGACAAAATATATGCAATAAATCCATTTAAAAAAGCAATTTAGAGATTGATAAGTCTGTAGTTTAACCTTACAGTCGATCTCTGTTCGAACAGAGCTGCAGACACAGCTCAGCTGTGTGTGCACCCAAACAAAGAGCTGGTCGCTGAGGGGCACAGGAGAAGAGCATAACCCCTTAAAATGTCAGTCCCTACAGTCCTCCCTCCACGGTGGCCAATACCTCTTTTCCTGACTGGGCTCTCTCCAGCAGAGTGCCACAAGCACACAGCTGTGACCAGGGGTCAAATCCCCTCCGAGGCAGAAGCTACTGGGCTTCACGTTGGTAAGCAGATAAAGCCACAGAAAGGTAAAAACCCTCGCCTCAACAGTATCGCGCGTATATGAATCACACTCTTACCAGCCTCTGTCAGGTATATTAATTACACGATGAACGGGGTGTTTCAAGGGTAGAAGCCAGGATGTTAAGAATACACTGAAGTGACGTAAAGAACTGCTTGCTATTTGAATATGTATCTTCTGTTCCCACGTGAAATGAACAGACTCACTATCTGAAGCCAGCTGGTGTTGCCTGTTTGAGTTTGTGCTGAGGGAGGGTGTCCTGCCGAGTGTTGAACCACCAGCTCAGCTCAGCACAGCTGAGATTCAACTGAGATGAACTATTATAGAATCCCTTGCCTACTCACACATTCTCCTTCCCAACCTCCACCCTTTGAAAATTTCTGCCAACACATGACAGTAGACCGATTCGCCCTGTCAAAGGTATTTTCTCCAATAGATCAATGATATTTGGTTGCATATATTATTGTTTTCTACATCCAGGCCCAGATGCATTATGGGTGTTTCCTGAACTGGAAACATAGCAAACATTTCTATGTCACAAAAGGACACACACAAAGCCACATATAGCTAAGCAGCTATACAGTAACTCCTGCTCTCTTGTCAACCTGATTATTTCATTTTGGTACCATTACACAGGATGGAAAAAATAGGAAAATAGCACACAGAGCACAATGTCTTGTCATCTAAAATTATGTGCAGTGTGCTGCTTCCTCTTTTCTAACAAGCAGCTACCATATGGGACATACCGAAATATCAGTGAGGTGATTATACTCAGTGGAAAGTGCATATTGCACATTTTGGAGTTTCAATTATACAGCAGCATCTTTGTTCTGCAGTCCCCACCAATGGCACTTAAGCAGCCCCAAAAAACTGTGCTGTAGGGAGGGACAAACAGGCTACAAGAGCTAATTTAAGTGCCATTATATTTCAGATCATACAATACAAAACAATTTACTTGCAGGAAAAAGCCATAAAATCATTGGCTTAATGTTAACAGAACAAGGAGTTTTCTGCTTATGCGACAGGAGTGTTGTGGTCTGTCATGAGGTTTTCCTCTAATGGTGTAGCCAAGTCCACCACTTCTGTAGTCATCAATGGTAGAGAAAACTGAACGAGTAGCAGTCTCATCTCACTCAACAACTACTATCAAGATGTCCTTCAGTAAGGCACTTAACTCGCAACTTAGACCTGCATAATTGCGGGAGTGCTAGAGGTTTCACAGGTCCTTACACAGATGTTAACAATGCTGTGTTTTCAATAGTTGCAGGTGGGTGCAGTCTCTTAAGATGGCTGCAGGACTAATGTAGTAATTAAAGGTAATGGTATTATACAGTCTATGTGCACCACTACAAATACCAGGCTTTCACAAAACGCTAATTTGGAAACAGCGCTCACATGAAAATCGAGGCCACAACACGATCTACCCTCACCTCAATTTACCACAAGCCCCAAATGTGGACGAGCAGCAACAAGGTGGCAAGATGCCTTTGTGTTAACGTCAAAGCTATTGAGGATGGAGCGAAATGCAGTGAATTCAAGAAAACTGGATGTACGGGAAAGCTGTTGATGATCAGCTGGCATTTGAACAATGGAACAAATTAAAGCTGTGCAAAGAAATGGATACAGCTGGGTATGACAATAGAATTTTTTGCAACATTGTATCGATTCTCTAGCTCCCTGTATCGATACGTATGTATTGTTATGATATCTACATCTTGGTGCACTGTGTAAGTAAGTGCCTTGTTTTGATCCTGATTTAATGAATTGGAATGTGGATTTGGAGTCAAATCATTTGAAGTCAGTTTGTCACTCAATTTATGACATAATTTGTTGTATTTTAGTAGTTTACCCTGGTGTTATACATTAAGTTTAATTTTAAGCTCTATTTATACAATTTTGAAGAGTACTCCAGTGAGGTCCCTGCCAATACCCAGCACTAGAACAAAAAAAAGCAAGACTTTCTCTGAAAGTCACCGAACTTGACCAGCGTGTCCAGTCTGACATTATATCAAGTCAATCTCCCAAAATCTACATCAGCTAACCCTTGACATTAAAAAATAAGTATTCAGCACAGTAACACGTGACATTATAAAATATGACTGTGCTGTAACCACTGGCATTTAGTTATTATTGAGAAAGCCCAAAATAGGATTTCAAGTGCGGGTGTTCTGCTTTGGGACGAGATCTTACAGTAGCAGCAGGCAAACTTGTGAATGCAGGTGGGAGAGGCGCACAAAAGCAGCGGGTGGAGGGGTGGGTGCCGGATGAATAAATCAAGCCTGTGAAGACCTCTGCCCCATCTGTGGAGCTGCTTGGTGACTTAGTAGGAGTTTGAATGTGCATCTATACGTGCCATGATATGAATGTCAATGGAAGGGTTGTTGAAAAACAATTTGTATTCCCAGAAAATCTTCAGTGGATAAATAAAGGTTAAACAAAAACGCAATGTCCTTCCTGACCCGCAGCTTCTCACATCTCTTCCCCCTCATTTATGAAGTCACCCGTCAGGAGGAAAAGAAATGTTTCAAGAGCTGGAAGAAAGGGCAAATGACCGCCCCAACGTTGCGTGCATGGGTTTAATTTAACACTCGACGAGATGCTCTGCGCTGG
>OMKZ01017952.1:40640-55238 GCA_900302535.1 Neoniphon sammara | reverse complement strand
TAAAATTAATCCAAATGACATGAGGAGGTCCAGGATATATGAAGGCAACAGGATGACCAAGTGATAACAGAGAACATCTCTCAGATTTAGACCAAATTAAAGCACATGTCCCAAACTTAACCTTGTCCTACTGAGCCTCTACTTGCTCACTATCTGTAAACATCTCTGGGTAAAAGTGTGAGTTAAATGCCTTCAGTATGCAGGGAATGTATTACTGACTGTATGGTGTAATTTCAGTAAGATCAGTTTTCATTTATTTCATGTGGGCACAGTATTGATAGGGGTCAGCCTTTATACACTGCTTTCACTTTGGCTATTACAAAAGGGTGCATACCTACTTGGATTGAAGAAGCAGAAGCTTTGATATTAAAGAAAGGGCAGGGTGGTGATAGCAGGTGTCAGTGGCACTATCATCAGGCGGTGTCAAGTCAAGTCAGGTCAGGTCAGGTCAAGTCAGGACAAATAAAGTCAGTTTCTGTAGCCCTTCATCACAAAACACGCCTCTAAAGCTATTACAGAGAACAGGCCTGCAAGGATCTCACTAATCAGCAATCAATTACAAAACAAAATGATGCAGTACAATATGCAACACAATAGAACAAAGCAAAAGTTCTTTTTTTTTTCCTCCATATTTTTCAGATCAATCATTGAGTTTTCATTCCAACCGAAAGGTGATTTCCCCATCAATTACTGCTTCTATGCTTCAAGTTGCATTTTATCTGAAATCATCTGGTGATGACTGAAGTAGAACAATCTAGAGTTTCATAACTGTCTTTCTCAGATTTACACCCAGCTTCACTAATGTACATACAATTAGTGATCCTGTACACTTAACTCACACTGTCTCACCCAGTTATTTCCAACTTAAGCTTCAGTCTGAATAACATCAGGCTAATGGGATGGTTGATATGGCCCTCTGGGCAGTTTAGACACGTAGGCATTTTACTTTCTTCAGGGAGAAAAATCCTCCTGCTTAAAGGCACTACATGGTTCACATGTATGCTCACAGTAATTACAGTGTCAGGTGATACATTTAAAACACAGCTTCAGGGAGCCACCAGAGGAAATACAGACCGGATTGACCTGTTGACAAAAAAAAAAAAAAAAAAAAAAAAGACTTTAAGTGTCAAGTCACTTGAGAACAGTATCTGATGCTGCTGTTCAACAAGTGGGTATATGTGTGGAAGTCCATCATCTCTCTTCATTATGCTTTTCTCACGATCCGTCCACTCTTCCTCAAGTCTCTCCCTCCTCTCTCAGTCCTGACCGGCTGGCTGCTGACCCTCCAGACCCCCTGGCACACCCGGGCACTGAGGAGGGGTGAGGTGGATTGCACAGTAAAGCAAAAGATCATTATATTCAGTTTCATTAAAATCAACAAATGATATGCCTGAGTGTTATTTACATTCAGAAGTAGCCCATTCCATCTGCACCCCGCTTTCAATGCCAGACCTACGCCCACCCTCACAGACTTCAGCCCTAACCCCCGCCCCCTCCTTCACTTCTCAAGCCCTCACCTTGAGCACAGCATCGGTCCAACTCGTTTGCGGGGCTTGGCACACTGTCTCCGGTTCTGCATCCAGCCACAGACCAGCTCGTGCGCTATCATCACATACAACAGGAAGATGAGCACGGCGGGATCCATTCAGCCAGACCGCTGTATGGGTGAACGGAGCCGCGCAGGTATCCGGGGAAAAAAACACAATCATGCACAGGCTGTGCGGTTTGCGGTCTCCCGGCCTTGCGCTTGCCTGCGAGATGTACTGATGAGGCGACACCGTCGGTCCTTTCCGCTGAAGTTGCCGCCGTGTCCAGTCCAACTTTAATCAGTCAAGTCGCCAGCTGCGGTAGGCGCGCGCACCCCACCCATGATGACAAGACACATGTAAATAGTCCAGTGATTTCGTGGCTGATCATC
Source organism: Neoniphon sammara (assembly GCA_900302535.1). Classification (NCBI taxonomy): domain Eukaryota; kingdom Metazoa; phylum Chordata; class Actinopteri; order Holocentriformes; family Holocentridae; genus Neoniphon; species Neoniphon sammara. The sequence goes on along the minus strand of OMKZ01017952.1, from coordinate 53,320 downwards.
TAAGTTAATGCGGTGATTATAACATGGTCATTGACAACAGATGCGTGTCAGGCTGAGACCGACAGAAGAGGGGACATCGGATGATGTTGCCGTAGAGACGTGGCTGTTGCTAGGGATAGGATGTCGTCATCCCCTGCTCCTAAAGATTAATGACGCGTTGACCAGGGCAGAGCCGCACGAGCTGCCCGGTGGCTTCATTCCCTGATGACCGAATTGCTGATTTTTGAATGCAAACGTTTAATGAAAAGTTTCCAAGCTTAGATGTCCACCTCCACCATTTGAAATGTGTAACCTACTTGGCCAGAATTTTGCTGACATGACAGTAAAAGTATTGTACAACATTTAAGTTATTTAGCTGTACTGTACACCTTTCCTATAGCATCGCAGAGAATTCGGCTGTTGTACAGTCAATTAGGCTGTTATACAGTATTTTGAGCAATATTCACAAGATCAAATTTTCATAAAATTATTTATTTTGAAATCATCATGCAATTACCTTTTCCCCACTGTCAGTGTAATCTCAGAATGAAAAATATACTTTGAGCAATGTTCAACTTTATTTAATTAAAAAACAAACATCATTTACATTTTGCTTCAAGGTATAGTAAATTTAACCTTCCACACTTTCATAAGTTTACATCCTTCATCCTGAACAACTCAGTCTGTTCCCAAACAGTAGCATTACAGGATGTCAGTGTCCTCTCTAACCAGGCTCCACCCTCTGGAGGCAGTAGTTAACAAGAGCCGGGACTGTTTAGTCTGTTTACAGTTACTCCTTCCTTTTTCCTTTCTGTGCAAACCCATTAAGACACGAGTACAGCCAACTTCTCTCTTAGTTAACAACTAGATTAAGAAGATGTTGCAGCATTGCACTTAGACCAATACACTTGATCTTAAGGTAATAAACCATAGGAACTTCCCCATGGATCCTAATTCTGAATGCAATTATTTCTGCACTTCATGGGTTATCCCCAGTCTTGAAAGTTCCTAATATTTCCATCCATGAGATGTTAGCTCTTGTCCTTCTGACTTGGATCTACCAATCTGTCCACAGGGGGAGAGCTGCAACCCTTAAGGACCCCACAAAATCTGTGGCGGCCTCGTTGATTAGGCCTACACTATGGATCAGTGTTTCACTATGTGGTGCATGTGTATGTGTGCGTGTGCATGTGTGTGTGTGTGTGTGTGCGCGTGCAAAGACGACACAAGCAGTTCTGCTGCTGTGATGTCGCCTCAATTTGTCAGAACCACCTTTAGGTGGCAAAACCTCTCCTCTGCCTCACGCCACCTCCCTCTCTGTGTCAGAGACCTGCAGAAACACAAGAAAATAGTTGTTGAGTCAGTGAGCAGGACTTAATTATTTTGATAACCAGTGACATTTTTGGATTCTATGTTAGAATTGCATTTACTTCCTTGTTGTTTGGGGTCCCAGAGAAGAAAGTGCTTTACATGTAAAAATAATGATTTCAAAACTAACCTTTTTTCCCTTTATCTATCTATCTATCTATCTATCTATCTATCTATCTATCTATCTACATTTTCACTGTGTCAAAACTCAGTAGACAGAAAATGACTGAGATTGTAATCCTCTTCTTTGTGTGATGAAATATGTAAATGACCATGAAAGCATCATAATTTCACCAAATAAGGAAATAACTAACAGGACTGCCAGACAAAAAGGCTGGAAGCCACAATCAAGTCAGGTCCAACTTTGCACAAGACATGCAGAGATTTTATGTGCATGTCTTCTGCATATATTTGTAGCAAACTACAACTAGGTCTTCCAGGGATGGGCATAGTGTTGGGCATCTCCCAGTTTCCCATGGACCTTCAGATACAGCTGCCCAAGGCCGAGTGAGTGAATGAGTCAGTGAGGGATGGATACAGGGATTGATGGATCAAAGAGAGAGGTATACTACATTTTCCTGTGGACTCAAGGATCCACCTGCTAGAGCTTGAATTGTTCCTGTAAGACAGATCTGGCCCCCGGTGCTTGCAAAGTAAAAAATGTGGCCACCTTGTGGCAAATGTGTGTATGTGTGAAAGAGTGCGAGAGCCAAACAGAGAGACAAAGTGAAAGAGAAGGCAGGAAAGACATGGCAGACTATGCAGAAACTAAAGCATGAGAATCCATCATATGTAATCACTGTCCAGATCTGGCCTCTGGGATCCCAAACAGAAATAGAAACAATTTTTCTGCAGAAGATATAAATATGTTTTTCGTTTTTTCTTTCTTTCTTTTTTTTTTGAGCATTTAGGATGCCTTTGGCTCTCTGGGACAGTTTTCTTAAAAAGTAACAAAGTACAAAAACTGATAAGGTCCAAGCCCTGTGTCTTGCAGGATGCCTATACAGCTAAATATGCAATAATTACAGTTCCTGCTGTTATTTATCTCATCAGTAGCATGAGCCATGGCAACACCAGCTATAGCGTTATGAGGATTTATTGGTAACAATAAAATTAAACCATCCCTACTTAAATAAATGCATACTCACAGAGTGCATTACTTCATTGAAGCCGGCTGCCATTGGATGGTTTTGCGGTGGTGGCACAGTCACATGGTCCTGCTGAAATTTACATTTAAGCATTTATTATAATAATTATAATAATAATTACAATTACATTAATGCTTTAAAGCACATATTACAAATAAATGCTGAATCATTTTTGCAGGCAGATATACTCACTGTGTGATCTGCTTCATATGACTCATTACTAAAGCCGCGGCGAGCTGAGGAAGAGGATGATGATACACCATTGGCTGAAGCCTTGGCTCTCTCACGGGTTCGCAGGTAGTAAACCAGAAGAGCAATCAGGGTGCCCAGCAGCAACAGAACAACAATGATGGATGCTGCGATGCCCCCAGCATTGTCTCCCTGCTGTTTGGCTAGAAGGGAGATTGAGCATCGTTAGACACCATTTCCACTGGAGATTAAATCTATTATCTAGAAATTTAGCTTATATAGATAGATATGATGTTGGGAATTTCTCATCTTACATGTCAGTGATTCTGTGACTTCTCCAGCACAGTTGACCCCTATAGTGTACTCAATATCATCCAAAGCTAGAATCCCCGCTGTGCCTTTGATACCCTCAAACACAATCTGGTAACACACAAAAATGAGACAAAAGGTTAAAGACTGAGTCAGTGTCATGGAAACAACGTAAACCAAGAAGTTGCTACACATTTGCCCAGGTCCAGTTCTTCACTGAAACAGGCCCATTTTCAACCACAAACACAGTCCAGAATGAGACGTTTAGCATTACACAGGATCTAACTATTCCACTATTGAAAAAGTGCAGTAGATAAAAAGTGCAATTTACGTAGAAACCTGTTTGGATTATTAGAGTAAAATGTGGTTATGTAACTATGATTATAACAATTTTGCATAGAGTAAAAGTATCAAGAATTGTGGTGTTAAGTAAAACATAATCATTACTAATATCATCAGGTTTGCACCTCATATTTAATACAGAAAGTATATTTTATGTTTGGTGACAGACGAGAGTCTAACCTGGTAATCCTCAGTGGAGGTGATGTCTATGTCAAAGCGTCTCCACAGTCCTCCCACTTCATCCACCACCAGCAGCTCATGTAGCTTGTCTCCCGACAACCTCCACACCTTCAGCTGATTGTCAGCTGCCATGTTAAATACAAACATATAGTATTACAATTTATAAAAAGGGAACAGCATTACAAAAAATACTAAATAGAGGCTAGAGGAAAAGGTATGATGTGACAATTTGATGTTTAAAACCACTGGTCACTTCTTTGGTGAAATTCCTCCTGCTCTTGCTTATCATTATCTCTTTATTGCTTATAAACTGGCCATGAGAGCTAATACATGGTAAGATGAATCTCTATTAGAAGGAATGTAATTAACTGATAGAGTATGCTGCACATTGTAAGAGTTTCAAATGAGACATCCATCATTTGGAAAAAGCATCACTCATCTAACATGACAATTATAAATAAAAATCAATGTGGAATATTATGCTGAGAATTTAATTTAAAAGATTTTCGTTTTATTCAAAATACTTAAACATAAACATAGCCTAATGTGTAAAAATAGTGAATAATAAAATAATTTCTAAATTTCTTTAGCTCCTTTCTAAGCTAAGTCCTAACACATCGATGTTAATGATAATTATAATAACTAAATGTACAGCTCTTTTCAAGAATATATATTCATGAGTGATATTAAAAGATATTACAATATATTAAATATATTTACAATAAAGGACCGTACCAGAAGATGGCCTGTGGGCCCAGAATTTCAGGCATGTGCCTTTGGTCGGCGGCAGGTGAGCGCTCAGCAGGTGAGCGTTTTCATTGGCTGGGCTCCGGCTGCTGCTTGGAAATAACAGGAACTGACCTGTGAGATGGAAACAAAGGGCGTTAAGGAAAGAAAACATCAGAAATAATCCCATTTTGCGCCTTTTTTATTTTCTGGGCACGCAACTCTGGACACACGCATGGATGGACACACACACACATATGCAGAATGTGTTTAGACTGTGCTGTTAAATAAACACAAATGGTCTTGTCTCCCTCCCTCTCATTGGGTCACATGGATTGAAGTGTGTGTGCATATGTGTGTGTGTGTGTCTGGCAAGAGGGAGTCAGGACTGTAACAACAGATTATGTAATAACAACACATTTTGTAGTAACTTTCCAAAATGTAATAAATGTTCCCTTTATTATATAGTAACACCCACATTTTGTAATAAAATAAACTTGTTGAATTCTCTGTGTAATTGGCTCGAGGAGATGTCCCATGTGAGGAGATTCACTCTTTTGCCTGTGTGTTTTGAAGCTAGAAAGGCTGAGAATGTATGTATTGGCCCTATAAATACTGTGGGAATGCAAAGATCTGAGATATGATATCACATGTATAAATATTTGAAGCCTGTGCAATGCAATATGTATGGTGGGAGAGGAGGGTCAAACTGAATATTAAATGTTAGCTACTTGTGTGGGCTGAGAGTTTCTGGTTATGCCGACGGAGCCAAAGAGGGTCACACTTTCACCCGACTTCTAAACAGATTCATAAAATACTACAAAACTCTGTGTACCTGTCAGCAGACAGAGGAAGAGGAGGCAAACTCTCCATTACTGGCCAAGTTAAATGACATGGGGGCTCTTTGGACAAAACGGCTCGACCAATTTTTCCAAAGCTTAGAACAGAGGTAGAAGAGAAGCCCTAATGGCCACTGAACACGAGTCATGCTGGCTGGGCGGCCTCCAAGTCGACGGCTAAAGGCAACTTCAGCCCTGAAGGTCGTGCTGACTGATGACACGGTGTTGTGATAATCGTCTAAAACTCTTAAAAGTGGACAGAATTTCAACAGCCATATCTCATGTCCCATTTAAGGTACAATCATGAGAATGTGTGCATCTCCTGAGGTGAAACAAGTTAGTAATGGGACATGGGGAAAAAAGGAAAAAAAAATAGTGATCATGTGAAACTGGCATATCTTGAAAATTGCAAAGCATTGGCGGAGGCATCGACTGACTTCTATTGTTGCTGGTGCGTCAGTGTAGTCGGGTACACGTCTGGGTGTGTGTGAATGTGTGGGTGGATGGGTGTGTGAGTTGTTTCAGTTTTATTTCGGTTCACTACTTGGCTGTTAATGTAAATTTAATTACAGAAGCTGAACGGACAAAAAAGTGCCTCTCCCTTTTCTCTATACGTTATGTTCCTCAGTGGGTTACCTCTCTCTGTCCCAAGAGTGTGGTCATGAGGTGGGGTGTTGTAGTGTTTCTCTGCTTCCCGACTCGTCAGGTCCCAGTCCAGCTTGTCCATTTTGAGGTTTTGAGTGTTGCTCCAGCCACACAGACCCCTCTCAAAGTTACATTTAGAGCCTGAGAGATGCAATGGGATAAACGTTTACAGAGACAGAACAGTGTACTTTGCAAATTTCTGTGTACTAGCAATATTAAAAAAAAGATGGATTCTGTGTGACACACTATTTGTAAAGCCTGTGAATACATCACCATAATTTGTATGCATGACACTTGAATGGATTAGGATTATGTTTACACTGCACACAATCTGGTGTATGAATGCACTCTAATTTAAGGCTGTGGACATGGCATCTATAATCCATGATAAGTATACTCTATGTTCATTCTGCACTTTTATATACCACTCTGTCCTTTGCCTTATGTGCAAAATGTACCAGTGCAAATTTAAAATTAATATCGTTAATCAAGAATTTTTCAAGGCCAAGGTCGAGGCCAAACGTTAATTTGCAGGGGGATTAAAGTTGTCCACAAAATATTCGTAAAAGTAAAAAATAAAAATAAAGTAAAGATTCGACATCTGAAAAAACAGGACAATTTTCATTAAAGAGGACAATTTTAAGCTTGTGGTTGTTATGCTGTCATCCTAGCAATGTAAATTTAAACTGAATAAGAACAAATGTCAAGGCTCACAGGTTTTAGTCTAAAATCATACCAGACTTTGCTAGATCAGCTGTAAATTGATGAAAAAAACAGAAAACGCTGGACATAACACAGTTCTATTTCTCCTAATCTATGAGAGGTTAATGCAAACCTTGATTTTGACATGGGTGGGCGAAGAAGACGATGTCATCTACTGCCACATGAGTGTCTTTGCCGCCTGCCCCGGTCACCTCAAACTCCAACTGCAAAACATCATCGGCACAACATCTGCTTAGTTTAACGATCTATGCATCTCAGTGACTCTCAGTAATCCTGATGTTGACCCCATCTTACTTAATTTCCCCACAGGGATCAATAAAGTATTCTGATTCTGATTCTGATTTCTGCGTAAGAAAATTCACCAATAACAATTCCCTTAGGTTAGGTGTTGCCTGGTGATTATTAAGGCTTGTGACTGAGAGGATCTGTGTGGGGAAAGTGACAGAGTAATGCTTTACTCTCTCTTAAACTCTACAGCCCGACTGCCCAATTAAATGGCGTTTAATCCCCAAAGGCTTCTCAGTTGAAGATTACAGTTGTGCTGTAAAGCCCCCAGGCATGACTGTGTGTTAGGCAGGGCGGCTCAGCAAACTGCTTCCTGGATAAATATGCATTAAAAATGTGTGTCTAGCCAATGATCAGATTACATAACATGGGAAAAGTAGAGTGAAGATGGACAGGAACGGGTAGAGAGAACAGTATGAGAGCATTTCAGGCTGATTGAAGCTAAAAAGGTCGTACTGGAAACATGGGATTTTTCTTAAACATTTGAGAATTATCGAGAAACTGGCATGAGAGGGTTATCAAATGCAAATTCTTGTGCTTTATCATTTATTATTAAACAAAATGAATGGGCTATCATTAACATATGAAGTTTTAGTGATTTTTTTTTCCATTTTGAATTATTGAAATGAAAATGAATTGACCCATTTATTGGATGGGAGCGCTCTAGTGACTGTGATGCACTATACCTGCCAGTCTACAAGGGTGCTACTGATGTTGCCGTTGCCATGACGCCAGACATTTCCCTGGTTCAGGTTGTCAGAGAAGACCTTAACCCTCTCTCCCTTCACTGGCTTCATGTAGACATTCAGAGAGCCTGCAAGCGCACACACACACACACACACACACAGACACACCACACTGTGTAAACCTAATTTTTGAACGCATATGAGGTTACACTTTACAACAGACCAAGTGTATGGATGTATCTTTATGTGTTTGTGTGTGTGTGTGTGTGTGTGTGTGTGTGTGTGTGTGTCTTTACCGGGATTCACTCCCCCCAGGTGATACCAGAAGTTGACACACTCAGTTTGAACGACTCCTTGGCGAATGGGGGAGGCGAGAGTTGTTGTGCTGCCCGCAGAGAGGACATCCGCATCCGTGTGTGCCATCATGTAGTAACCTGAGCACCGGTGAAATGACAGATCCTCATTTGTACCTCATTTAAATCATCTTAGGTGCAATTTTGTTTTTGCTCAAGACCAAAAGTTGATTTATTTAAAACGGAACTTAATGTCAAAAACAGGTCACATACATCCATCATCAAAACATGATATCAGTTTGTCTAACTCTGAAAGGCTTGAACGCCATAGATATAATTTGAATAGGATTCACATTTACTGCAGTTGATGCTCTTATTCAGAGTTATTTGCAGGTCTATAAATGCAACAGCAGAATAAGCTTAATTTTCTAAACTACCAGCATAAAAAGTGTCTAATAATTAAGAATGCAAAACAACACAGCTGGGGTGTATGTGTGTAAGATACAAGGTTAGGTCCAATATATTTTTAATTTATTAAAGGATAACTCTGATATTGAACCTGGGTTAGGGTTCCAGTTCCGATTCCAAAACTTTTTGTTCCTGTTAATCATTTAGACACAAGTAGAGGGGAAAATAGGTCCCAGGTTCAAAAATACCAGAATTATCCTTGAAGTTCAAAATGCTTACACAAACTGTGCTTTATGCACTAATACCTGAAGAAAACTTGTATTTACTTTTAAGTTAGATTCAGAAATCTTATCACGTCATCAATTTTTCATGGTTGAACTGTGAAAAAAATAGTTCCTGCTCTGAATTAATTGAAAATTAGCTGCCCCAAGCTTAAGTAAGTTATTACTGAATGGGCGGTGCAGCTCTTATTAAAGAGGGAAGTGACCATGTAATTTAATGTAGTGAATGCTGACTCTAATTCATTTTCTCTCAATTTTCTCTACATCTGTTTAGTGCCTCTCAAATTTTGAATTGATTTGGGCTCAGTCTCACCCGCCTCAGTCTCCAGAGTGTGGTCAGTTTTAGGTCCAGCTGTCGTGCTGTGTCCATTCTTGTGGAGCCAGCGAATCGAGCCATAGCTGGTGTAGCCACAACGCTGGCCTTCAAAGTTACACATTCTTGGCACGGTGCACGGACGTGGTATGAAAGTCACATCATCAATAGCCACCCGTCCATCAAAGCCGGAGCGAACTGCTTCGAACACCAGCTATTGGTGTTTCACATTTTGGGGCAGAATGAAGTGAAAGACAATTAAATCAAGCAGAGAGTGTGAAAATACTATACAAGAGAGCATCTGCATCTTATTGGCTGCAGTTTATGTTGAAGGTTTGCAAGGAAATTTAATCGTTTATTTCATTGTTTATCTGTTGCTCTCTAGCTAACAGCACAGACAATACTATACCTGAAATTTTGTAAACTGGTCAGATACTGGGCAGAGCCCCTCGTGCCACGTGTTGCCGTGGGCTCCACTACGGGTCCACAGCAGCGTCTCAGAACCAAGACCATCTACCAACTTTACATTCAGCGTTCCTGGGGGAGTAAGTGTGAACAGTCAAATAAATTACATTTGGGATATTCTTATTATTTACAGCTTCAATCGGCCAATTAGGTCATAATTTATTTTGGAGTTTCATTCTGATATTAGTCTTACAAAATTATCAGCAGTCTAAAATTAAATGAAATTAGGTATGCTTTTTATATTTTTGTAAACAAAAAATTCTCACTTTTACAGACTGTTTTTTTGCTGCTTTTTTATTGAAATACAAAAAGGCTAACTTTGTGTAATGTTTCTTCTTTTTTCCTGTATAGCATTTTGAAAATAAACACTTTCATTTCATGGTGATTATTTCAGTGCATACAGCTCAGTCTTCATTCAGTTTCATTCTAACCGAGATCTCACCTGTGTTTGGCCCGTAGAGTTTGTAAAAGAAGGACAGGCAGTGATCTGAAGAGATTGGTAACTGTGGGAATGAAAGTAAACGGCCCAACGCGCCGCGCAGAGAAGTACTCCACATATCGACAACAAGACTTTTGCCTGGAAAGTGAGCATTAGAGAGCGAGAAGAGAGGATTAGTGGGTTTTAAGACATCACACAGAATTACCATTTTGAGTGTATTGCAATGTACTTTGTCTTATGATAAATGTTACAACACAAAGTGCATCCTTCATGACACGGATGAGACTTTTGAGCTATAAGCTAATTCAAATCTGACTGTATTCATTTTTCTTTTTTCTTTTATTAAACATTGAGTTACCGATCGCGATGGAGTGGTCCATTCCACTGAGCACAGCCCAGTCAAAGTTGTCATTTTTATCCTGGTACCATCCACACAGTCCTTCTTCAAAGTTACATGAGATCCCTGCCCAAAACAAAATCAAATGAATGAGATATGAAATAAGACAGAATTTTGACTTTCTAAATAGATAATAAATCCAACTTGTTGCACAGTAGTATTATCCAATATTGCGTCTATATTGCACACTACAGTCACCTGTTGGAGAAGATGGGAAATAGTCAGCGTGACAGTTGACGAAGCGAACATTGGCCACTTTAATCTTGGCGCATGGGCAAAGTTTCCTAGCACGAGCTTCAAACTCCAGCTAAGAAAAACAGAACAAGAAAACCAGAAGGGCTGTTATTAATAATCAAAGATTCACAAAATTCAACAGATGAGAAAGTTAGTTAACGGGGGTCCCCAAAATCAAACCTTGTCTTGATAAAAGTGTACCTGAAAGCGGTTTTTCCTGGCTCCGATCGTCACCTCAGCCTGGCGCCATGACCCCTCCTCTGTTCCTGTCTTTCCAGCGAACTCCCACAGCTTGGACTCCCTGCCCAGGAGGCTGTCAATCACACCGACTGACAGCTCGCCTGCAGGTGAGAGGGGCAGGGATCAAACCAACAAATCTGTGTCATATGTCAGGGAAATATTATGTTGATATGCATGAGAATTGAGAGAAGTGAGAATATGACCTTCAGCATGTATACATAAACAGGTATGATAATATAGGATAAAAACAAAATGTGTCTCTGGTACCGATATGAGTAGGTTTCCCTGTTAGTGCAAAACTGAATTTGAGGGTGCAAGCGGGACCAGAGGGACCCAGGAGGGGGGTTCGTGTCTGGGCCTCAGTCAGCTGCTGGCCTGGGGCCTTGACTACATACAGGTACTCGTCTTAGAAAGAGAGAAGGGGTGAGAGAGAGAGAGAGAGACAGAGACAGAGATAAATATTTCTATCTTTAGTATTTTTTATTCTTTTGAATTATACATCAAGGAGACAATAATATACAAATGTGCATGTAAACACACACACACACACACGCGCGCACACACACACACACACACACAAAATGAGGAGGGTACGGCAGCATTGTTGTACCTTTACTGGAATTGCCCATATTTAGCACCCAACTTTGGCTTCCAACGCTGGCATCTGTCCAACCTGAGCTCCCCTTAGGATAAGAGAAATCCCCTAAGGAAAGATTTAGTGGAGACATTGTTACACACTCAAAAATGTGACAGAAATTGTTTGGTATTTGACAGAACTTGTCCAAACAAGAAGCATTAAAGAGCAGCTTGTTTAATATAGAGTATTTATTCTCAGCTGTATATGAGTTAGAAGTTCACTCAGTTCAAGGATGTCACCGTTTAACAGAGATGCAACTGAGATCGTGAAGGTGATAATCACAATTAAAGCAAACTTCTGCAATATTCAAACCTGTGGATAATGACTCGTGAACTCACCACAGTCGGCTTCATCCTCTGCCCCGTCACAATCAGCGTGAAAGTTGCACAGCTTGTCAGGTTCAGTGCAGGGCTGTTTAGGAGGCTGAGGGAACTCTGCCAGGGAATAATTCCCTATATAAGATGGCAAAGTGAGATCAGTTTATATAGCCTGTCATGGAGGAAATACTGTGCTCATTTTTTCAAACATTCAGACGGAAAAAAAGGGATTACCTGTTGCTTTGCGGCATTCGGGCGACAGTGTGATGCTGTCGATGGCAACACCTCCATATGCCAAGTCCCTGATTGCTGCCATTATTACGATCTATGATGAGGGAGAATCACACAGGTATGAAGACACAAGGCTAGGAATAGGCTGTGAATGAATTATATATAGTATATAGTAATAGTTTATAGCAGTTTATCCAATATATCTAAACACAATACAAAAACAGAATAAAGCCCTCAAATGAATATGATTAATTCAGTTCCAGCTATGACCAATGCCTCTGCCTCTGCCTTTATTCCTGGGCTTCTAAACCACCTACTGAATGACTCTTATCTTGATCATTATTGGGTTTGTTTTATTTATTTATTTTTTTAAATTCTGCTGAGTTATTGACCATGCATTGGCTTCTCTTCTCTTCGTCCTTGTGCTTGTATTTGTGCTTGCTTCTTGGCTTCTTGTTTAATCCTTTTGGCAAAATCAGTGACTGGCTCTGTATCTTTCTTTGTTACACGTTTTACTTCAAACTCTCTTTTGAATTTAATGGCATTTTTCCTTATTGAGAGCTGGTTCTTACCGCTCTCATGCTACTGTACTAGTTTCAATCACATTATTATTATTACAGGGTTTGTACAGACTCCTGGGATTAAAATCCAAGCACTTTTCAAGCACTTTCAAGGTACCTAAACCAAAATTTCCAGACTGTCGAAGCCTTTCTCATCTAATTTAAACTGTTAATTTAAATGAAACTGCTAAAAATAAAAATTACAGAATTGCTTTGTACCCGCAGAATATATTGTGTCACTTTATTTTTTTTTACAAGCTGTTCATATTAACTTTAATTGTAGTTTTAGATTATTTAAAGCTTGCTAATGTTTTTTTAATTAAGTAATTTCCAAACTTTCAAGACTTTGTGCAGACCTTCTTATTACTGTTATTATTATTGTTATAACTACATACTTTGATTAAGTACTCACATAGAAGGAAGAATTGGTTACAATCTCCACCTCT